>PVIA01005506.1:0-114179 GCA_004024845.1 Tonatia bakeri
CCCCCCTCCCATCTTCCCTCCCATTACCACCCTCCCCCTAGTTTTTATCCATGTGTCTTTTAACTTTGTTTCTGTAAACCCTTCCCCTTTTGCCCTGAAATTCCCTCTTCTCTCCCCTCTGGTCACTTTCTGCCTGTCCTCTATCATAGTGTGTTTGACTATATTTTGCTTGTTTCTTTGTTTTGTTGTTTAGGTTCCTGTTAAAGGTGAAATCATATGGTATTTATCTTTCACTGCCTGGCTTATTTCGCTTAACATAATGCTTTCCAGTTGCATCCATGATGTTGCAAAGGGGCAATTTCTTGTAGTAGATGTATACACTTCAACTGGGTCAATCATAGGGTACATATCAGTTACATCTTAAAAGACTAAACATGCTTGTAAGGTACAATTAGGAAAGTAGCTAATAAGTTACATACCTGGCATCTTCTTTCAAACTGTCACTGAATTTTGATGCTGAAGAACGCACATTGAAAGGATCAGAATCATCGCTGATATGAAAGGCCTCTGCTAATCGCCTGAAAGTAAGAGAGAGGTATGTAAATAAAAGGAAAATCGGGGGAGGAAAACTATCTTATAATAACAGATGACCCACCATGTCCTAAGTTCTCCTTTTTTTTTTTTTAATCTTCACTCAAGGATATGTTTATTGATTAGAGAGAGAGAGAGAAAAACACTGATCGGTTGCTTTCCATATGCACCCCAACTGGGGCCTGAAACTACAACCGAGGTATGTGCCCTGACCGGGAATTGAACCCATAACCTTTTGGTGTACGGGACGACACTCCAACCAACTGAACCACCCAGCCAGGGCATGTCCTAAGTTATTTATACTTAATGATCTCATTTCAGTAAACCTGATTCAGTACTCCGATTATTAAGGAAAGAATAACAACTTGGGACAAGATACGGTATTGTCTTTATACAAGAAAATAAACAAGACAGGTCTATATGAGTCTGAGCAAGCCACAGGCTGACATGGAGGACTTGGATTTTTTGGTGTAGAGCAGGCTGGGGGATGGTCAATGAGGAATGACATTCTCTGAGACTTCACCCAAACATCAGATACATAAGGTAGACCTATAAATATTAAAATTAGTATCACGCCTTGGCTGGGTTGCTCAGTTGGTTGGAGTGTTGTCCTGTACACGAAAAGGGTTGTGGGTTTGATTTCCGGTCAGGGTATACCCCTAGGTTTTGGGTCTGATCCCTGGTCATGGTGCGTGCGGGAGGCAACAGATCCATGTTTCTCTCTCACATCGATGACTCTCTCAAATCAATAAACATATCCCCAAGTAAGAATTAAAAATATAAATAAATAAAAATTATATCACATTATAGAAAGTCTGGAAAATAAAGAATTTCATGAACATTAAGCAGTACATTTTAAGACATTTCCTTTCAGATTTTCCCCTATGAATACACTGTAATCAGTGCATATAAAACTTTCCATCTTCTCCTCCCGTCATTATATGATTAGCATTTCTCATATTACTATTTGATTTTCACACATACTTTTTTAATAGCTGCATAATCCTCTAATTATGTATATACCACAATTTACTTAAACATTCCTCATTTAGGTTTCTTTAACAGTTCTCCAGTTTCTCACTATTATAAGTGACACAATTAATACCTTTGAGCAAAAAGCTTTTAAGATTATTTCTCCGGAAAGTGTTTCCAGGTGTGGGATTACCTGGTTAAATGGCATGCGCCCCAGACCCTTGGTCACAGTCTGAATGGCTGCCACCGCTGTCCATCTGCGTTTTGACAGGGTATGAGTTTTACAGCATTGTGCCAAAACCTAGTTAATGTCTGAAGTTTCTTTTTTTAAAGATAGATAAAATTTGGCTTAGTACTTGGTATAATTTTCATTTGCACTGGGACAGGGGTCTCTTGCAAGTTTAATGCACATAACAATCTGGTTACTATTGCTAGACTTTCCAATTTTTCAAGAAAAGCTTAATTTTCAAATTGTCTAGAGAATTCCTAGGGGGAGATTTTTCGATTGGTCAGTCACTAATTCAAATTTAAACACCAATAAAACACATCTGTGGGAAAATCTGGCCTGCCAGTTTTTTATCTGCAATGAAGTATATATTTGCAACTTCAGATGGCATTTTTGTTTTAAATTTGTACTTCTTTCTTTCCTCTTAGGTCAGTGGGTATTTAAGAAAGAGTATATAGTGAGAGTCATTATGTCATTGCTCTAAGACTGAGGAGAAATTCAAAAGGCTTTCAGAAAGAGAGAGCCAGTTTTAATCAATAAATGACAGGTACTGAGCACCTACTGTGTGCCAGGCTTGTGCCAAGAGCTTTCTGTTTCATCCTTAGTTTTAATATTTTAATTCTCACAACTCTGGGAGGTAGGTACTATTATTGTCACCATTTCTATAGCTTTTTAAAAAATATTGTGGGGAGAGATGGGGAGAGGAGATAAGATGGGAAGGAGGGAGGGAGGGAATGAGAAACATTGATTTTTTGTTCCACTTATTTATGCATTTATTGGTTGCTTCTTGTATGTGCCCTGACTGGGATCGAACCTGCAACCTTGGCATATTGGGACAATACTCTAAACTAAGCTGTTTGGCCAGGCCTCACAATATTTAAAGAAAACCAAAGCTTAGAGAGGATATGTGACTTGCCTAAGCTCACATAGCTATCTGGTTTGTGAAGCGAGACTTCAAATCCAGGTAATCTGACTCCAGAGCTCTGAGGCTCTACCTACTGTATAATATTGTCTCTCAAACTACATAAAGGTCATTTCCATGTTTTTGGAGCCCTTCTCTGTTTTCACTACAGCATTTCTGAATACTCAGGACTCTTAGTTCACACTTTGCAGCTGAGCACAGTGTGACTGATGGTTCTTAAAGGGCAAGAGTTTTGAACAAGAATTATTACAAAGTTACTACAGGGGCCAAACCAAGGGAAATCTGGGCAATGCTATGAACCATCAAATTACCTTCTACACACACAACCACTTAAAGAGAGATTGTTAACAACTGTTGAAAGTTTAACTTCAATGTAAAGTAGGACTATATTCTGCATTTGTTTCTGTTTAACTTTTCATCTTGAAAAATTTTCAAAGGCAAATTATAAGAATATTATAATAAACTCCTATACACCCTTCACCTAAATGCTCCAATTATTAATATTTTTACAGGGCTATCCTTTTTAATCAATCTTTGTTGGAACCAGAAAGACTGCTAGTCATTGAAAAAATGCTGCTTAACCTGGTAAGAAGTATAAAGCAAACATATTTACTGGTAAAATATTTAAAGCTTCCTTATGATATTGGGGATAAGTCACCAATCTAGGGATAGTCACCATATCTATCATCACCACCTTCCATTCAACATTTCACTGGAGGCCCTAGCCAGTGCAATAAGGCAAGAAAAAAAGTTAAAAATTGGCAAGGAATAAAAGTATAATCATTGTAATAAAACTGGTATTACTAGAAGAGGACATGATTGTATACATGCAAAATCTAAATGAAGTTATAAACTATTAGAAATAAGTAAATCTATGGATCACCTGGACTGCATACCCCCAACTGTGGAGGCTCCCTAGAGCTCCAGCTGTACCACCCTAACCCTTCTCCAGTGACCCGGCAGCCCCTGGGTCCACTGGACTTGGGCCCTGTCAGTGAGCTGTCCTTCCATAATGTCACAGGCACGATGGGGCCCCCCATGTCAAGAAGCTCTGGATGTGAGTACCATACCCGATGCTGAGGTGCATGTGGGAGCCTGGCCGGGAGCTGATTTTCTGTTGTCCCTGGGCCCATACACTTACACCTCAGTGACTCACAAAGGCAAAGCAAAGGCAGAGCTCTAGGGACCCAACCACCATGGTGGCATGCGCAGAGTCCCCAAGAAGACTGGGCTCACAACTGATGATACCAGCCTTAGTATCTAATGTAAGCTGTTCACCTCACAGGTGATATGTGAGCCAAATTAATGTATAAAGGCTGTCCCTCAATCCTAATAAACCCCATTCAAAGTTCAAAAAAAGAAAAAAAGGAAGAAGTAAATTTAGTAAGGTTGTGAATCCAGAGCAACAAACATTAACTATACTTTAAAGTGATCTATAAATTAAATACTATCTCAATCAAAATCCAAGCAGGTTTTTGGGGGGGTAGATATTGATGAGCTAATTCTAAAATTTAAGTGGAAATGCAAAAGGCCAAGAATAGCCAAGACAATCTTGAAGAACCATGTTTGAAGAGATATACTTACTAGATATTAAGAATTGTTATAATTGGCCCTGGCTGGTGTGGCTCAGTGGATGGAGTGCCGGCCTGCAAACTGAAAGACTGCCAGTTTGACTCCTAGTAAGGACACATGCCTGAGCTGCAGGCTAGGTGCCCAGGTGGGGGTGTGCGAGAGGCAATTGATGGATGTAGCTCTTACACATCAATGTTTCCCTTCCTCTTTCTCCCTCCCTTACCCTTGCTCTAAAAAAAAAGGACTTGTTATAATTGCACAAGAATTATTATGGTGTGATATTAGCACAATGGAATAGAATGAGCTCAGAAACAGACCCACACATAGGTGGCACTACAAAGTACTGAACAAAGGACATCTTGATAAATGGTACTGGTCAAATGAGTATTTATATGGAAAAAAAATGAATCACAAACTGTCCTTATCTTATACTAAAAAAAAAAATCACTCCAGGTCAACTGTAGATCTAAATGTGAAAGGTAAAGTAATTTAGCTTCTAGACAATAATGTAGAATGACATCATGACCTCAGAGAAATATTTCTTAAACAGGACATGAAAGACTCTACTCACTAAGGGAAAGACTGATAGCCTGGACTACCTTAAAATCAGAACCTTCTTTTTATCAAGACATCATGAAGAGAGTGAAAAGTTAAAGGCACAAAGCATGAGAAAATACCAACCTTTGTTGGTTTTAATTATTTAAATTATTAAAACCAACAAAGGACTCACATCCAAAATACATGAAGAACTCCTACTAATTAATATGAAAAAACCAGACAACACAATTTAAAAATATGCAAAAGATTAAATAGGCACTTCACAAAAGATGATACCCAAATGGCCATTAAACATACAAAAAGGTGCTCAACTTCACTGGTCATCAGGTAAATATAAGTTAAAAGCTCACTAACATCTATGAGAATGGATTAAAATGAAAAAGACTGACGATCCCAAGTGCTAACAAAAATGCAGAGCAGTGAGAACGATGGCCCTTCCGGTGAGAGTGGAATCTGGTACAACCATTTTGGACACGGTTTGTAGAACTGACTAAAGCTGAACACATGCATATCCTATTAATAAGCAATTCTACTGCTAAGTTTATATCTAATGGAAATGAATACATATATATGTATTCACATATGTGAACACAGCAAAGCAAATATAAGAATGTTCTTACAGAGCATTACTTATAATAGCCCAGATTAACTGATGTCTATTAATCATAGAAAAAAGAAACAGATTATGATACATTAATACACTAAAATACGTGGGAATGAAAATGAACAAGGTGCTGCTACATGCCACAGCAGGAAGGAGCGTCACAAAGGTAAGGAAAGCAGCCAGGCAAAACTAATACAAACTCTATGTTTCATCACTTATAGAAAGTTCAAAAACAGGCAATACTAACCTAAAGCGTGAGAAGTCAGGATAGAGGTTCTACCTTTGTGGAGTTCAAGAGAGGGTTCTGGTAATTTTCCATTTCTTGACCTGGTGCTGCTTATAACAACACTGTATTTACTTTGTGATGACTCACTGATCGGCTTACTTCTGATGTATGTGTATGTCACACTTCAACATAAAAGTTCATTAAAAAACTTTAAGCCTCTTATCTCCAGTGGAATCAGGAAGTTTTAGTCATGAATAAGTATGCTGTGGCAGGTGATGTTTACACCATGCCCAAACCACATAAGCTCATGTTTCAGAAATATGTTGAATCATGTTAAGTGGTTTATCCTCAGACACTTCAGTTCTTGATGATCAAATTTCTTGTGCTCTCCAATAGCAACAAAAGACTCAGAGCAGATGCCGAGTGACTGCTTAAAGGGTGGCTCCCTTCCACTGGCTCCACAGAGCTCAAGGACAGTTAGATAAACAGCAGCTGACACTACTTACTTTTTCCTTTCCAAGGCTGAACACTCCTCATCACACTCCAGCCTTGAGAAGCAAATGAAAATAAAGTCAGGGCATGGGTCTCACAATTTCTATCCAGCACTAAGTTCTTAGATAGTCAACCTGAAAACAGAGCAGCCTCTAGGCCAGAGGATGGCTGGATGAGGTTCCTCCCAAGGTGGGCAGGCCTCTGGGCTGTCAAAGTCCAGGAATCCTCAGAAGGGCCTCAGAGTGTCCCCTGCCTGCTCGGCCCCCCAAATGCTCGCAGTGTCCCTCTAACAGCTCCACCTCCCCATGCTGACATAGCTACCACTCTGGTTCTTTGTTTTCCAGTGGGTCGGGCTTCCTCTGGCTACTGGCTGCGATGAGGCCTGGAAGAGTCTCCTCTAGTTTCAGCTATACCCTGAGCAGGAGTCACTGGATTGGACTGGGTGTGACTCCATATCAAATATCTGTTAAACACCTACTCTGTGTATAAGGCTTTACAGTGGGAAATTGACATAAATGAAATGTTCCTGCCCTTTGGAAATTAAGCCTAACAGGAGAAAGGAGGCATAATCACACATTTAAAAAGTTACCTGGCTTGGTGAATTTCCTTCTTGGTAATTAACTTGCTGATCTCCACTGAATCTCCAAGATGCATGTCTGTTATTTTAGAGGCCATAGAAATAGCAGCTCTCCTAAAGTGTTTAAAAAAAAAAAAAAAAAAAGGAAGAAAAGGTGTTGCAGTTTCACAAGAACTTCATTACACCAGGCACACAGAAGACCCCTCTAGAGGCATATCTACCATTCAACAATTTGTGTGGCTTTGAAAGCCCATCTATTACTATTCACACATTTATGTCACATCTCCTCATCTACATTCTAGGCAGCCGGCTCCACAGGAAAAGAAGAGGCAATCCACTCCTCAGTATCTCCTTGAACATCCAGGTCAATGCCTGGCACTCTGGAGTATTCAAACACAGATGCTCTGATGTCTGCATACTCCTGAAGTTGCATCTCCATAGCGCATCTCGCATCCAATCAGATGTACACAACCATCCATCCCTAACACCTCCACCTCTGTACTCAGATTCCTGTGCGAACACACAGGTCCTAAAATTTCAGGAGGCTGCAAAGACAGTCAGAAACCCTACCTCAGGGGAGGAGCACAGGACTTGGTCCTAGCTGTGCCACCACCACAAGTGGTAAGGCATCAAAGCAATTCATGCAACTTCAGGACACCTTCTGTGTGATCGCATGTCATAACAAGACCAAAAGGGAAAGAGAGAGGAAGGAGTAGGAGAAGTCACGAGGTTACTTTACGAATTAAAGTTTAGAAAGGAAAGGTACATAAAGCAGTACTGCTGCTTTTAACCAGCAGTACCATTGTTTTTAACCATTGCATTTAAAAACTAAATTCAGGAAAATTTATTTTAAAAACTTTCCACCCTGGCTGGTGTGACTCAGATACATTGAGTGCCAACCTGCAAACCAAAGGGTTACCAGTCTAATTCCCAGTCAGGGCACATGCCTGGGTTGCAGGCCAGGTCCCCAGTAGGGGGCACATGAGAGGCAACCACACATTGATGTTTCTGTCCCTCTCTTTATCCCTCCCCCTTCTCTAAAAATAAATAAATAAAAATCTTTAAAAAACTTTCTAACTTTTACAAAAGTTGCAAGAATCCTACAATAAACACATGTCTACCTTTTGCCTAGATCCACCAATTGTTAATATTTAGGTAACACCAACCTTTGATAAGTACTGGATGCTTCAGAGCAAATCACGATTTCTTTTCTTCGTCCACATTCGCACTGCAGCTCAATCTGAAATAAGATTGACATGGAGTGACTTTCAGCATGTGGAAACCATGTGAATAGGCAGCTTTCATTTTAAAAGCATCTCTCAAACAAACCTTGGCAGAGAACAGAGAGAGTGGCTGCCCTCCAGGATGAAGTTAACTACATACGCACATTGACTATGTAGTAGCTGACATGCCCCTTTCTGGGAACTACTCCAGTCCTTAATCCCATCTGAGAGGACAGGCCTAGAATGGAGTTTTTGCTACTGAACCTGAAGTACACTTTTGACCCAGGACCAGCCAAGGCCTAACCAGCTCTAACTCATTCCACTGCTTTTACCTCCTTCGGGGGCCTTACTTAAGCCCTCAGGGGGCCAGGTTAGTCCCCTCCTCACATACTCTTGTAGCTCCCTCTACAAGGGTGTAATACTCCTTCATGACACCACAGACATAATAACCTGAGTAATTAATGAGTATCTGTCCCATCTGATTGAAGGGACCATGTGTTTCCTGTAAACTGGTATAGCCCCAGCATCCAGCACAACATCTTGCACAAAACAGACCCTCATACATTTAAAAGGCCATCTCAAGCTGGGCTGACAGAGCCTATTTAATTTATTCTACCTTGCTCTTGTCAACTTAACTTGCAGTTCCCTGCAACCAAAGACCTCTGATTAGGATGCATGCCCAGGTGTTGCTGCAGGCAGTTCTGATCTCAGCAGCAGCCTCAGAACCACAGTCAACCTCCCACCTGGAGCCAGGAATACGCACATTGGCTTTGCAGGCAGTCACAGGGCAGGGTGAGCTGAGGTGGCAGGGTGCCATACATGGGTGGCCACAGTCAGCTCTGGGAGTGGTGCAGGGCTGCTTGCAGGCCTCATCAAGACACTCTCCTTTGTGACAGAGTCTCTGACACTTGTGCATTCCACATGGTAATGCAGCATTGCAGGGTAATCCGCAGGAGATATCAACCAGGTGACACAGGATGTTGCTGCGCAACTAGGAGAGACAGAAATAATCAGATTCTCATCTCCATGTGGGATCTGGGGTGAGTGTTAACTTCCTATCTAAACATTTCTAAACTTTCAAAAAGAACATTTTTTAAAAGTTATTTTTATCTGAAAAAAAATTAAGCTGATTTTCAAAGTCTTAAAGATTAGATTGAAAATAAATCTAATCTGAACCTTATTTAATGCTTGTTAGGACCCAAAAGATTTGCAGTAACAGCCAAGTGTGACTTGGGACATAAACTCCCCAAGGTGAGTAATGAGCGAGTGAAACCACACAGCTGAGTACCGTATTTTTTGGACTATAAGATGCACCTGTCCCCCCAATTTGGAGGGAATAATGGTTGTTAATGCTGCTGTTGAGTTCTGTTTACATTTACATTGGTGAAATATTATGTTATTTATGTTATTAAGTATTTTACCAAATTTTTTGCTTCAAAAATTTTTTTTCCTATTTTCCTCCTCTAAAACCTAGGTGAGTCTTATGGTCCAAAAAATATGGTATTTAAAAATGCCATGAGCATCCTGGCTGGTGTGGCTCAGCAGACTGAGCACCAGACTGAGAACCAAAAGGTCACTGGTTAGAATCTTGGTCAGGGCATGTGCCTGGGTTGTGGAGCAGGTCTCCAGTTGGGGCACTACAAGAGGCAACTGATGGATGTTTCTCTCCCTTTCTTTATCCCTCCCTTTCCCTCTCTAAAAATAAATAAAGATAATCTCAAACCCTCAGACAATATTTTCCATCCTTTGCAAACAGCTAGGGCAGAGCTGACAGACAAACCCCCGGAGCGGGGGCAGCAATGGCCCATGGTTTCAAACTGCTTGCAGGGCTCTTTTATGTAATTAAATACTCCGCTTCCCTCGCATCTCCTAGCTCACGGCCCCCACAGCTTTAGACGTCTGTTACATAACAAATTAAGAGTCAATAGGCCACATAACTCCAAACTCATTTTTTTTCTTAGAAGTTATCTCCTTCCAGAGTTCCTCACTCCAGGAAAAAGATACTGAAATTTTATTCCTATGGAACCAAAGGTTACTTTTATATCATCACTCAAATTCTTTCAAGAACCCTCAAAATGAGGAATATATTTTGACTCTAGTGACATATAACTTCTACTTTTGAAGAGACCTCCAAAGTCTAGGATATACACACTTGTAATACTTTGAAACCAGTATTTTAGTAGACTGTAGTTCCCAACCATTGAACACCTACTGTACTACCAGAGTGCTGGGGATAATTTTTGCACACGCTATGTCCTCTGTTGTCCCCTTTCCACATGAGTTGGCTATATTCTCACTATCCTTTAGGATGTTACTTTCTCTAGAAATATCTTCTCTGGGAAGAGGCCCCTTGTATCCCCTTTAGTACTTTGTACTTACACTCCACAGGGGCAGGGAACACAACTGTCTTGTTCATTTCTGAATCACCTGAATCTAGTCTTTATCTAGCCAACAGTAGGCACGCCATAAATATTTGTTGAGTCAAGTCTGAATAAGCCATCAACACAAAGACAAGACATGAATGTCTCAATACTGGTTACTCTCAGAGGAAGTAAGATTTAGAAAAGAAACACTGGCTGGTGTGACTCAGTGGATTGAATGCCGGCCTGTGGACTGAAGGGTCGCCGGTTTGATTCCCAGTCAGGGCACATGCCTGGGTTGGGGGCCAGGTCCCTGCTTGGGGGCGTGCAAGAGGCAACCAACTGATGTCTCCCTCCCTCCCTCTTCTTCTCTCTCTCTTTCTCCCCCTTCCCCTCTCTCTCTCTCTGAAAATAAATAAGTGAAATCTTAAAAAAGATTTATAAAAGAAGAATAAATACTAAGGACTATGACTTGACAACTACTCACAGGAAGTAAATGAAAAAAATATGTCTATCAAGATAAGAATACTGAAAGTATGTTGTCATAAATGTCAAGAGTTTCAAGAAATGATGGCCAAGGTGTTATGAAATAAAAAGAGCAGGTTACAAAACAGAATAATCTTCAGAGTAGGAGAAAGTGTGTATCACACATGACTGGTAATCTACACACCAGAATGTTAAGATTATTTCCTTCTGGGTAGCAGAACTCTACCATGAATATGCATGTTTAAAAATAAACTTTTAAAGTATTTAAAGGGTCTTTAGTCAACAGTTCCAAATAAAGCTTAGAGGCCAAGAACAAGGATGCCTGTCCTTCATGACAGTGGCAATGTGGGGGGTGCAGGTGAGGCTGGAGGAAGGCGTTTGGGCCCAGCAGTCAGGACAGGAAGTACAGAGAAGAAACATCTCTCTTCTGGTACCTTTGTATCCTTTGTGGGCTGCTGGTGGAGAGCCCACCCCCACTCCTGGGATGCTCTCACTGTAACACTTTTTCCCAGGATGGTAACCTCTCCCCTTGCTGGTTAACCTAGAAGTTATCTCAGAAAACAATCCGTGTTCTCAAGGCCAACTGGCTAAATTTTACTTTTTGTAATCAAAATGCTACTGATTGTATGATTTCATTTGTGTAACATTGTGGAAAAGGCAAAACTAATAGGACAGACAACAGATCACTGGTTGTCAGGGCCCAGAGTGTGGGGAAGAATAACTTCAGAGGGACATGAATGTTTTTTGGGGGGTGAATGAACTGTTCTACATCTTGATTGTGATGGTGGTTACATGAATGGATGAATGGTACTGTCAAAACTCAGACCTGTACACTAAAAAGGTAAATTTTATTTTATGCAAACTATACCTTAATTAAAAAAAAGAAAAAAAGTGTCAATAGCAAACCTGTGCTTCTTGGGAGTACTAACTTTGAGGAACAGTAAGACTAACAACTCAAAATAATTCAATAAAAATAAATCCGTGGCTGGAATAATGAACACAAGAGAGAAAACTCACCTCATGTTTGCCCATGCACCATTTCTGAGTTAGGAAAGTACAAGGGGGACACTTCTCTTCGCTATGACAAGAATGATATACTGTAGAAAGAGAAAGGTAAAATTAGGAATAGTGTTTAAATAAAGCCACATTAACTAGTATACATGTCATAACGGCATACGACAGGGAACTTTTAAACTTAAGAGTACTTTAAAAATGGTCAAAGGAAAGTAAAAAGTGGCTGGCTTTATGTCCAAGTGTTGAGGGTAAGCAGGAGTGAGAAAAAGAAACCCAGCTGAGGCGGACAGACATGCCGTGCCCGG
The DNA here is from genome assembly GCA_004024845.1 of Tonatia bakeri. Classification (NCBI taxonomy): domain Eukaryota; kingdom Metazoa; phylum Chordata; class Mammalia; order Chiroptera; family Phyllostomidae; genus Tonatia; species Tonatia bakeri. Next base: position 12,069 of record PVIA01005506.1, read on the forward strand.
AGCAGAGAGGGAGTCAGCTTTCCTGCCCCATTCCCTGCGGCACAGCCCCATGGCCTGTCCACTCCACTCAGTCATTCTTTTGGCCCTACCTTATACAGCAACTGCTCACTCCTGCTCAGACACCGTTGTTACTCATCCATCTAACATGCTTCTGCTGACTCCTTTCAGTTTCCTTGCTGCCAATATGAGGTAGTTCATCCCAACTCATGTCCTACAACAAAGCCTTTCTTAGCTGACCACACCCTGCCTTGAGCTCTTGCACACTCCCCGATGTCTCAGTTCTTACGCAGATGGCTTGCTGCCATGTTATCCGGTCCATCTTCATGTAATGGTTGGTTGTGTCAGGTGTACTTAATTGCCATCCTTTTCCTCTCAAGGAGAACATAAAAACCTCAAGACAGTGGGCTCTTCTTTCACCTTTTCTAAACCTCCCTTCATGGCTGACACCATGCTGGATATACAACAAATACTCAAGAAAACTTAAATGAATGCTGAACAAAACAGGCTAAAAAAATAAAACTCACAAATGGTTTTAAGTCCATACTATGGACATTAACCAGCAGGATTTGGACTTCATCTGTAACATCTGCAAAAGGGTGCAAAGGAGGGAGTGGGTGAGTATTGGTTTGGGAATTTAATTTATGCCAGTGTGAACACCACAGCAGGGGCTTGCAGACTAAGCCGGGAGGGCCATCCTAAGGTCCCCAGGGAAGGAACTTTTCACTTCATAAAGAATTTACTTCACTCTGTTTTACTCTATTAACTTAAAAATTGAGAGCTAGTGGCCTACTTGTCAGTCTGAATCAGATGGCCAAACTTCTGTAAGTATCAAATCTGGTGACTTGAGTAATTTCAGGTTTGCCTCTGGGACCTGGTAAATGAAACGACGGGCCGGATATGGTTCTGGGCAGGGGTGTCCAACCTTTTGGCATCCCTGCGCCACACTGGAAGAAGAGTTGTTTTGGGTCACATATTAAATACATTATGACACATACTCATAAAAAAACTCAATGTTTTAAGTAAATTTACAATTTTGTGTTCGGCGGCATGCACAGCCACCCTGGGCTGCATGTGGCCTGCAGGTTGCAGGTTGGACACCCTTGTAAAGCCAGTGACTAGAATGGACAGAGATGAAAAAATGGGTGATAGTAAGTAGCACGGGCCTGGTGTCTGCAGCAGATCGTTGGAGAAAAACTGGAAACAACTTAAATGTCCAGCAACATAAGACTGACTGAATAAGTTATGGTCCATCTATGAACCAGAACACTCCACTGCCATTAAAAAATCCATTTATAATAAATATTCATTGATAAAGAGAAAGGCTTAAATTATAGGAAGAAAGCAAAATGCAAGTTAAAATGAGTAAATTCAGTAGAATCCCACTTTTATTTTAAAAAGAAAAAAAAGTAAAGGTATATTTTGCCCATGAAAAAAGTTCCCCCAAAATACAAACTAAGGTAAATCCCTAAAAGATTATGTAAATGATATTTCAATTCTTTGACTTCATCTTTTATTTTTTATTTCTTTTTATAAAATAAACATATGGGAGTTCTGGTCAAAATGGAGGTGTAGCTAAATATACTCTGCCTCCTCACACAACCAAAGGAAGGAAGCAACCAATTAAAAACAAAAACAACCAGAACTAACAGAAAATTGAACTGTATGGAAGTCTGACAACCAAGGAGTCAAAGAAGAAACATTCATCCACACTGGTAGGAGGGGTGGAGAGGGCAGCCGCCAGGCTGGCAGACTGGGTGGCCCCATATCTGTGTGTGGATAAACTGGGAGGAACAACTGGGGAGTGAGACAGACCACACAACCCAAGGCTCCAGTGTAGGCAAAATAAAGTCTCAGATCTTCTGGCTGTAAAAACCTGTGGGGGTTGTGGTGGCAGAAGAAAGTGCCCGTATCTTGAAAACAGGGCTTGAGCTGGGCAAGTGGCATTGTTCCCTCTTTGACCCTCCCCCCACTGACAGAGCCACAATGTGGCAAAGTGGGTTGTTCTGCCCTGGAGCATACTTAAGGCTCTGTTTCTTACAACATAACAGGTGTGCTGAGATATAGAAATATGGCCCAAATGAAAGAACAGATCAAAACTCAAAAAAAAAAAAAAAGAACTAAGCAATAAGGAGATAGCCAACCTACTAGATGCAGAGTTCAAAACACTGGTAATCAGGATGCTCAGAGAAATGACTGAGTACAGACACAAAATAAAGGAATAAGTAAAGGCTATACAAAGTGAGATAAAGAAAGATATACAGGGAACCAACAGTGAAGAGAAGGAAACAGGGACCCAAATCAATAATGTGGAATAAAAGGAAGAAATAAACATCCAATTGGAAAAAGAAAGAAGAAACGAAAATTCAAAAAATGAGGAAAGGCTTAGGAATCTCTGGGACAACTTTAAATGTTCTGACATCCAAACCATGAGGGTGCCAGACAGAGAAGAGGAAGAGCAAGAAATGGAAAACTTACTTGAAAAAATAATGAAAGAAAACTTCCCCAATCTGGCAAAGGAAATAGACTTCCAGGAAGTCCACGAAGCTCAGAGAATCCCAAACAAGTTGGACCCAAAGAGGAACACACCAAGACATATCATAATTAAAATGACAAAGATTAAAGACAAGGAGAGAATCTTAAAAGCTGCAAGAGAAAAGGAGAAATTTACCTACAAAGGAGTTCCCATCAGACTGTCAGCTGATTTCTCAAAAGAAACCTTACAGGCAAGAAGGGGATAGAAAGAAGTATTCAAAGTCATGAAAGGCAAGGACCTACATACAAGATTACTCTATCCAGCAAAGCTCTCATTTAGAATGGAAGGGCAGATCAAGTGCTTCTCAGATAAGGTCAAGTTAAAGGAGGTGACCAACACCAAGCCCTTATTATAAGAAATATTAAAGGTACTTATCTAAGAAAAAGATAAAAACTGAACAGTCAAATGACAACTCACAACTATCAACAATTGAACCTAAAAAAACAAAACAAACTAAGCAAACAACTAGAACAACTAAGCAATCACAGAAATGGAGATCACATGGAGGGTTATCAGCAGGGAGCAAGAAGCGGGGATGGGGGGAGAATGGGGGAAAAGGTACATGGAATAAGAAGCAAAATCAGTAGGTAGAAAATAGACAGAGGGAGGTTAAGAATAGTATAGGAAATGGAAAAGCCAAAGAACTTATATGTACAACTCATGGACATGAACTAAGTGGGAGGAATGCTGGAGGGAATGGGGGTATCAGGTGGAGGGGGATAAAGGAGAGAAAAAAAGAATGGGAAAACTGTAACAGTATAATCAATAAAGTATACTTAAAAGAAAGAAAGAAAAAAAGCCATATTGCTTCAACAACAAAACCCAAGTTACTTCAAATTTTGTAAAAAGATGCTCAACTTTGAAATATGCACCAAAAGTGGAGGCCACAAAGAAGGAAAGAACATCCCTAAAAGACAACACCAGCGAGGGCTTCTCCTGGCCTTTCAGGTGTGTTTGACATCCACAGAGTGAAGCGATGGAGGGCACTGTGATTCCCAGCTGTGGCCCTGATCACAGCAGTACCTGAGCAACTCTGAGAGCAAGAGGTGCCATCTGGGATGACCTCAGAGCAGTGAAGACCATCGCAAAACATTCTAAATGACATGGTGTGAGCAGTGTAAGGTGTGAAGGCAAGGGATGGGACCCACCTGGATGGTCACATTCATGGACTCGGGCGCAGGTCTGGGTACACTCAGGGGGCCTGGTACCACAGGGAACTGGAGGGTAGATCACTGATGCGCCACAGTGGCAGGTTAATTCATCAAAACCTGGCAGAGGAGCGGGTGAAACAAAATAACCTTCATGAGTTTGGGATGAGGACACATATTTTACACATTTACATTTTCTTTTTCTTTGGCTTATATTTCTAGAGAATTGGCTACTGTTTTTGTTTGTTTGTTTGTTTTTTAAAGTTTGTATTGTGTGGAACTTGAGCTGATGATGAAGGAGCAGATAGTTATGAAGTGTTTCATTTTTACCTGCAATGAACTCTAAGACCATGAACCCAAGACAGTTTTATATGTATTTTATAAACAAAAGACCTACAGGCCGTCTCTTTTTGAGAGAACAAGGAGACTTCCACTAAAGGTACAGCTCTTTTTCAACTCTTTTGGTTAGGCAAATGGACAGAGAGGTTGTGAGAGCTACAGGTAATTAACACACACAAATATATGTTTGAATATAAACCCCAGAGATCCATTGAAGTCATTCAAAACTATGGCGCTTGAAATACGTTGAAATGAAGCACAGAACTACACCTGAGTTCATTAGGCACTGCTCATAAGCCAAATCAAAATGAGAGCTCACTTGGGTCAGCTCTAACAGGCAGCCCATTTTGTCAAGAGTTCTCCTAACCCTCAGACCCTAAGGGGAGCCAGTTCTCCAGAGGGCCACGGTAGAGGCCAGGCCCTTAGCCATGGTTCTCAACTATGGCACCAAGTTAGGAAACCCAGAGTCCTCTAGGACTTGCCCCCCCTGCCGCTGCAACCCACTGCTCTTTTTCAGTCACCACTTTCCAGCAAACCCTTCAAAGGCTACACAGTGTGGTAGAAAGTGCCCTGTAAACAGTCAGGAGACTTAGGCTTCTAGTCCTAGACCTACCACTTACTTGTTCAGGGACAGTGGGCAAGTCTGAGCTTTCTTTTCATCAAATGGGGGTACCAAACTTTGACCTATCCACTCAGCAAGCTTATTGTGAGGATGAACTAATATATGTAAAATAGCTAGGTCAAGGGTAAGGGACCATATATATATTTTTTAATCCTTACCCACGGAAATGTTCATTGATTTTTAGAGAGAGAGGAAGAAGTGGGGGAGCAGGGAGAGAAATATCAATGTGACAGAGCAACATCAATAGCTGCCTCTCGTATATGCCCTGACCAGGGACTGAACCTACAACCTAGGTATGTGCCCTGCTGGGAACTGAACCCACAACCTTTTGGGATATGAGATGGTGCTTCAACCAACTGCGCCACCCAGCCAGGGTGCCATGTATGTTTTTCTACAGAACTCCAAAGCAATGACTTAACTCCTTTTTGAAATGAGGCAAGCTTAATACTCTAGAGAAGACATTTTGGTAAACCCTGATTTAGGACAGTCTTTCAACGCGGCAGAAAGTGTGCTCTGTTGATCCCAGGGGTCTCTGGAGCCTTTCAGGAAATCCACAGGGTCAAACTGTTTTCATAATAGTCTTAAGATATTATTTACTTTTTCCGTTATGTTCACACTTGCACTACTGGTGCAAAAGCAAAGCAACTGCCCAGGCCATAGCACACATCAAGGCAGCAGCATCAAACTGTAATCATTGTATTCTTCAGTGCCAAGCACTTACAATAAGTAAAAAATGCCAGTTTCACTTAAGAAAGTCCTTGATGAAGCAGTTAAAAAAAATCTTGAATTTGCAACACCTAACTATTTACTCAGGGGCACTCACCCTTTTTTCCTTGAGACTGCCAAATAAAAAAATAACATTAGCCAACATAACAGTAGCCATCCAGTATGAATGGCCTGTCTTGAACCATAAATATATAGGTCATATGATAGAGTTGCATTTTATTGGTCATGTTGCAAAAGTAAGTTTGCTTCTGATTGGTTAACTTTTGGTACCAGAAATGCTTATATATAAGTATAAGCACATGATTTTTAAAAAGCCACTGTGGAGCAAAAAGGGTAGGTAATTCCTATTATTATTATTTTTTCTTGTAAATCAAAATTATACCTATTTTTTGTCAGATTGGCAAAAATTATATTTTTTGATGTGCTACAGAATTTGAGTAATTAGTTTATCTGTGCCATGAGATGAAAAACATTGAACGTAGCTGACGTAGAGGAAGAATTGCTGAGGACAGAACTTGGGTCTATAATATTTAAGAGGCAGGTAAAAGAAGTATTAATTAAATGGCAGGTAAAACAGGTATTTATTAATGAACCAGGCTCCATCTTAGGATCATTGCCTATATCCCAAGTTTCCCACATTCAGGAACAATATATCACTGGGCATAACTTTTTAAAAAACTCAACACATCTGAAATACCAAGGCTTATTAGTAGAGTAATTCATACCAATCTAAGTATATCATTCTTTCAAAACACACCATGCCTAAATTTCTAGAATATCTTACAATAAAGTGTACAGTAAAGACACTCACTGGCTTGCCAGCACGTCTGGCAGTTTCCACGGTGACAAGGTTCTTCACATCTATGAAGGCCACAGCGGAGTTTCCTCCCACAAATCAAAGGACACTTGTGCTCCTTATCCTAGGAAGAGATTTATACTTGTTTACAAAATCACTTCTATTTTGTTATCCAGAAACAAGATTAATAACAGAGAAAAGCTCTCCACATGTGCGGATGAAGTGATGTCTGAGATTAGCTTCCAAACAACCGCGGGAGGTGGAGGCGGCGGAGGTGCGGATGAAACAGGGAGGTCACGGGTCGATCCCTACTGAAGTTGGGCACTGGGCATCAGGGACTTAGAGCAGTCTCACCTGCTATTCTGTTAGACTTTTCAGTAACAACAGGAAGTCTTTAAGCCTTCAAACACTGGTTTATAAATAAGTTTGATATACTGTGCAATTTCATCACTCTTCACCATGTCAATAAATTTTACAAGTAAGAATTATGTATTTTTTATATACACACATGTGCATGTGTATACATACGCACTATCTTGCTATTGGTGCTATGTTATTTACACACACACACACACACACACACACACACACACGAGATACTGCAGTACTGACTGCCAGGAAGAGCTTCCTTCAGTTCCACAGAAGGGAATATTTAAGATAACTAAAACTTGCTCCTTCCAAAAATGCCACACTCATTTGCCTACTAACTTGACAAAAGGTGTATATGAAACCTAAAGCCCCAGCTGCTAAGGTCAGGGGCAGTGCACGGTCTCCTGCAGAGGACTGTATGTTCACTAGTGGTCTTAGCTCTGAGGCCTGAGGCCTCTGCCTTTCTTCTTTCTCTTCCTCCATGTTGCCACTCGCTGACTTTTTAACCAGGCTGAGATCAGCTTGACCTGGGCAGCTCTCTGACTCCTGCTCAAGGGGCTCCTTCCAGTAACTTCTAAATCTGGGCTGTACTTCAGATGGCTGAGGCAATCTGACTGTGTCTAATGACAGGCCCACTTACCACACAGCATATCTCATTACATTTATGCCGTCCACACAACCGTTTCTTGTTACACCGCTTGTCACACATAAATGTAGCATCTGTTGTGGCCAATTAAAAAGGAAAACAAAGCAAAGGATATTAACATTCATTCAACAAATATCTGATTGACTACAGGCTTAAATACAGATGTAATAATGTAAGTAAGTGGTAAAAATGTTATGGTGAAAATACATGTTCAAGTAACATACCACTTTTCTCTTGTCAGATTGTCAAATAGTAAAGAAAACAGCCCTGACTGGTGTGGCTCAGTGGGTTGGGTGTTGTACCCTGGTTCATCAGGGTACGTGCCTGGACTGCAGGCCAGGTCCCCATTTGCGGGTGTGTACGAGGGAGCCAACTGATGTTTCTCTTGTATGTCTATGTTTCTCCCCCTCTCTCCCTTCCCCTGTCTATAAATAAATACAATCTTTAAAAAAAATAACAGTGCATTGAAGTCATAATTTTTTTCAAATTATGTTTTTAATAACCAAAATTTTGACTGAGGTTTTGAGGCAGGTATTTTTCATTAGCTTCCAAACAGCTACTAACCACCTTCTTCAGGCTAGTAAATCCTTAATTCTGTTCAGAAACTGGGCACTCATGGGCTCAGTTCAAAAGATGTATGGGATTACCTGTCGTGGTAGTACCATTCCCCTTGTCAGTGAAGGGTTTAGGCAGAAGCATGTGTTACACAGTATACTGGGAGCCTTTTAGGATTCTTTCTTGCTCTTAAGAAGGAAGAGAAGTTTGAGAATCTCCCTTTCTTTCCTATGTTGTTGGGTGAGAACTCAATGTGTGGAATTGCAGCTAATTTTATACCCATGAGGGAAAAACAAAAAAAGTCACAGAAAAGCTGAACTGGATCTTGGACTTACTAAGCTTAGAACTAACCAACCTTGGACTTGTTCTGTCTCCACACTGTCTGTTATGTGAGAGAGTAAGGTCCCTTATTGCTAAAGTCACTTTCCCTTAGGTTTTCCAATGCCTGCAGCCTAAGAAATATCCTAAGCAATTAGCTTTCTTCCTGAGCAGAGTAAGAGCTTTTATTTTGGCATACATTCATCTTCTATCACTTTTCAAAAAAGGTTTCAAGATGGTCTAAACAAATGACTATGTGATGGTTAGCAAAGCAGAAACAGAGCCGTAATAGAATGGGACACCAGGATCAAGGACAAAGGAAGAAACAATATGAAAGGTGACGAAGGCTGCTGGCTGAGCCCCTGTTCTGGGTATCCAACATCCTATCGAGGCTTACAGGAAACAAGCATCGGAGTCTGTGTGTAAAAAGTTTGCTTCCGCATATATTATTTACCTCACTTCCCCCCAGTACTTTATTGTGAAAATTTTCAAACATAAAAACAAAACAAAACAATCTTATAGTGAACACTCATATGTCCACTACCTAGATTCTACCACTAGTTATTTTTTCACACATCTATTTTCTATCCACACATCAATTTATCATTTTTTGATGCTTTTTAAAGTAAGCTGCAGGCATGACTATGTTTCCCCTGAACTTTTCAGCATTTCATTAACTAGAATTCAATTCACAATTACTCTTCCTTTTCTTATAAGATAAAAGTTATATACAATGAAATGCACAAGTGTTGTTCCTTTGCTGGATTTGGACAAGTGCATAATCCCATAGAACACTACCTTTACCTCAGAAAGTTGCTTCATGCCCCTTCCCAGTCATACCTTCACTTTTGAGATTGGTACATGGAAGCTCCTATGCAAAAAGAAAAAGAAACAGTAAGTACTTTAAGAATAAATGAAACAAAACAACTATAGTATAATGCTAAATGTAGCATGCATATCCCAAACATGCTCTACTTCTCTGGCAGTCAATTTATTCACCAAGTTCATCTGTCTGGAGCAAAGTTAGCCCAGTCTCTCTATTGTTATGCTTCACTCACAGCAGGGTCCCAGGTTTACTAACTGTTCATGTAAATACAAATATAACAGTCTTTGTGGCCTGGCCTCCAAATGCATAACAGATTATTATAAAACCTGAATGGAAAGAAAGGCTGCTAAAGGTAGGCAAAGCAAAGGGAAATAACTGCCTGGTAGGGTTACATACAGAAAAAAGCAAAGAAAAGCAGATATAAAAACTGAAAATATGTAACAATCTGGTGCTATTTAACATAGGGGCAAACAGCTCCACACACTCAAGAGCACCCCTGACAACCCAGCTGGACTGCAGCAAAGTGTGCCGCTAGCATTCAAAGTTTTGTTACTTTGGATTCCATTATGTGTGAATAGCCCCAAAGGTCTATCGCATGGAATTTTGCTGAGGCCTGACCCTGAACAACACATGTGGTAAGGCTGGTCCACGGGGAGCAAGTCAGTCCCTTTGGGCAGAGTGAGCCTGGCTGGCTGTCCAGAAACTACATTTGTATTTGGCTTTGATGTCGTTTACAGGCTGCACTGTACTCAGAAATCAGCAAAGTGATAAAAACTTTTTTGTGAAAATGACCCTGAGAAAAAAGGAGGCAGCTATTAGAGTTGATAACAAATGAACAAGTCTAAGAAATTGAAGCTTTCAGGCTAAGAGATGTTTTAGATAAATTAATGCGTTGGCTGGGTTTGACAATATAAAAAAGTTCCCCATGTGCTCTCTAGAGATATAAAGCAAAGGTGACTCATGAAATTGCCTGAGTGAGTTTTCCAGTTAAAGCAAACGCTGGGTTGTACTGAGGAAATGACATCCTGGAGTGTGCCTACAACTGTAGGGAAAGACAGAGTTCCTCTTATTTTCTATAATAAACATGAATTACCAATTAAACCTTAAATACAGTATTCTTTACAAAGAAGTAGTAAGATGTACCATATATTGCTCAAAGACTCCCACCAAAGTGATTAAAAGAAAACAGCCCTTGAAGCTTTAAGACATAAGTTTTATTTATCTAGAAAACTTGTTTCCATGGAAAAGCTATTCCATTACAAAAGATATTTCATGAAAAATCTATATTCATGAAAATCTGGCTAAACAAGGTGACAATTATCAGTGTTTCAAAGAGGTTTTTTTTTTCACTTTGTTCAAGGGTTTAATAGAATTCATGTTGACAGTGAACTTGTACAGCAATTTTATAATAAGACTTTTATTTGCAGAAGTTCCATTTACTCATAGGTTTTTAAGAATACACTCACTGCCATGGGGTCCACTATCAGAGGGAGTGAGGACAGAGAGTGAATGAGAAGCAAAAAAAGCTGAGCAAGAAAGGGACTGCTAGGGCAGAAAAGCAAAGCGACAGTAGCCCTTTCGAGTTCACATGTCCCAGCGTTGCTCGTGATTCATCACCACAAAGAGCACCCCTGGACAACATTAAATCTGTCATTATTAAATCACAGCATCTCAGTCGTCAAGCTCGTATGTACAAAGGACAAAGTGGCCCTGCACCTGACATTCACACACCTTTCTGCCCCATGTATTCTGTGGTTCCTTTCAGAAAACACAAAACAAAAAAACCCAAAATGCTCATACAAATTTTGCATGTAAACAGTGCTTTTACATTTTTTCTTTTATTCTGAAGCTTAACTTTTAGTGTAGCTCCCAGTTTATAGATTATATCCTCAGAATCATTTGCAAGTCAGCAGATACCAAGACCTTGGGCTGTACATAAGAAATAAACCAACTGCTCAGAATTCTTTCTCCATTGGCCTTTGCTCTGCTGGGACAAGTGCTGAGATGCACAGAAATGACTAGCAGTAGGTCAGAGAGCAAGACAGACCAACATTCAGTCTGTTCAAGCTGATTACCCAAAGACTTCCACAGGAAGGCTCCCTGCCTCTTTTGGTTACCTACACAGGAACCGGCACGATGGCCTAATTCCAAAACGATGAGCCATCCGTTTTATAAACACAAAGTCCCATCAAAACTGCTCAGGGCAGAAAGTAGACAACCTGACTATACTTATCAACTTATAAAAGTCATAGTGAATAATCAATGTTATACAAAGAGAGATCTGACTCTTGTCATTGGCTTTTGAGAGGTAATATTTAAGCCCTTGGAGTATCATGCCTGACAGGGGTGTCGATGTATGTCTGGGGCCTTGGGTCACAAGGGACTTGGGTCATACAGTCTAATAATATGATTTAAGGTATAGCCTGGCCACACTGGGCAGTCTTAGGGTGGGGCTGCCCATATCAGAAAGACACAAGGATGTGATTTGGGGTGGGGCTTTGGGTCACACAGTATCAACAGATTTCAGGAAGGGCTGGAGACTGAGATCAGCTACGACAGCAGTCAATCATGTCTACACAATGAAGCCCCAATAAAAACTGGGTGAACATCCCTGGTTGGCAATACTCCATTGTACTGTCACACACTGATGCTGAAAAAGTAATGCTGTTCCAATTCCATGGGAAGAGGACAACTGGAAGCTTCCCAATTTGGTACTTTCTTGAACTCTGCCCTACGTGCTTTTTTCCTTTTGCTGATTTTAATCTGTATCCTTTCCCGGTAATATACTATAAGTGTGTGTGTAACAGATTTCACTGGATTCTGAGTCCTTCTAGTGAATTATCAAACCTTGAGGGTTGTCTTGGGGACCACTGAACCTGTAGTTGGTACTGGAAGTGAGGGAGGTCATGTAGACTGTTCTATCTAATTCAGCAGTTGTCCAAATTCTTGCAGTGGGTGTCAGAAGTGAGGGCAATCTTGCGGACTACGTCCCCTCTAACTTCTTAGAGGGAAGTTTCCTCTAACTGCTGCGAAGTTAACTCTTTGCAACAGCGCTATTGTTCTTCTCTTCCAGCATCTAGCATTATCACACTTGCATCTGTTAGAGCTATCTGCATACTTGCCTTACACCCATGACTAGACTCTGAGCCTTGAGTGCCGGATCCCTTCTCCTCCCTAGATACCTATCCTATAACTGGTCCGTAGCAGGTGTCAGTATACATTGGCAGGACTGAATGACAGGAAGAAAACTGAGGTTATTTTGATTCCTCCCCTTCTTTAATCACCAATTTAAAAGGCGTTGGTGGCAACAACTGTAGCATTTTTGAGGATTTACCTTTGTTCTGAAAGAGCATCTGCAGGAAATAACTGATGTACGAGAGCATGGTCCACAGTCTCCTTCATGGCAGAGCTTTTCACAGGTATGAATGAAATCTTTAACAAAAATAAAAAGATCTAGGAATGAAAACTGCAACTGCTTATTTCAGACTCCCAAATTCACTAGCCACATTGGTCTTCTACCTCTGTTCCCTCCTGCAACCCCAGAATCAGAGTTGAGGGGAGGATATCATCAGTGCCTTTCCCCCATCTTCCCTTCTTCCAGCAGGCTGGGCCTTTCCCAGCAAGGTCAGGACCCAGCATCAGTCACTGGAACATGCCTTGGACTGCAGGGTGCTTTGCCTGCATAAAAGAACAGGTTTGTCTGTCTCCTCACTTAGGCCACAAGTCTCCAGGTTAGACTTAGAAGTCCTTAAAATTGTAGCCATAAATGACTTTACTGATATGTTCTTGACCGAAAATCATTTGGGGATCAAAAATCATCAGAAGCCATGATCTATAATCTCTGACTAAAGCTCTGTGATCATGTACTGACAGGTGGCCCACCACTCTTTCTGCTAAACTAGGTTTAGGACAAGTCCTGCTTCAAGAACCCCTCAGGGGTCACCCAGAGTCTCTTTAGCCTATTGGATCTTTGACTCCAAAATCTATTTCCTGAACATAACGTATAGTTGGATCTACCTTGCTTTTTATTTTCTAAATTTGGTTTGACAATCTGTTTTTTGTTTAATCCATTCACATTGTTATAATTGATAAATGGATTTGTGCGCCATTTCACTTAGTTTTTTACACATCTCTTGCTTTTATTAAATCTAATCTTCCTTTAGTGCTTTCTTTTGCATTAAGTGAATATTAAATGTAACTTTTTTTTCTTTAATGGTATTTTTTGCTACATTTTTAAAGTTATTTTCTTAATGGTTACTCTAGGGGCTTGTCACACACACCTTATCAGAATCGACTTCAGATTTAATTAACTAACCTAATTCCAGTGAGATACAAAAGCCTTGCTCCAAATAGCTATATTTCCTTTTCTGTGCTATATTATTATCCATATGACATATGTCTATGTTACAAATCTAATAATATATTGTAATGATTATTACTTTACATAATGTTACAGTCTACTGAAGAGGCTGAGAAAAGAGAACATTATATACTTCAGTTTGTTACATCTTCTTATTTACCATTTTTGGTTTCATTCACCTGTTTCTGTGAACCTGAGTCACCCTCTGGTGTCATTTCCAATACCACACTGATCCCACTCACCTCCCTTCTGCTGTTCTTATCAGATATATTTCTGTATATTATGGGCCAAACAATCTAATTACCAACATATTATTTTATACAAGTGCATTTTAAAATCAGCTGAGAAAAGAATATGCATTTATACTATCTTTTATAATTATGTAGTAACTTCACTCTTTGTTTTTCTCATATGGATTTGAATTTACATGTGAGTTTACTTGCTTTCAGCCTAAAGAACTTCCCTTAGTATCATTCATTGTAAAGTAGCACCAAATTTTCCATTCTTATTTTCATTTTTGAAAGACAGTTCCGCTGAATATAAGATTCTTGGTTGGCAGGTCTTTTTCTTTCAGCGCTTTGAACAGGTCATTCCACCGCTTTCTGGATGTGATGCAGTATTGTCCACCGTTTCTGATGAGAAGTCTGCTATTAATCTTACACAGGTTCCCTTGAGTCATTTTTCTCTTGCTACTTTAAAGATTTTCTCCTAATCTTGGGCTTTCAACATGTTTACTATTTGTCTAGGTGTGGAGCTCTTTGAATTTACCCTTTTTGAGTTTGCTGGGCTTTTTGGATGGACAGGTTAATTTTTTTTCTTTTTTAATAAATTTAGAAAGTTTTCAAGTCATTATTCCTTTGAATATTTTTCTACTCTTTTCTCCAATCCTGGTATTCCCATCACATATATGTTTATGTGCTTAGAGGTGTCCCACATTTCTTTGAGGCACTGTTCACTTTTCTTCATTCTATTTTCTCCCTTTTCTTTGGACTACACAATCTCTACCAATGTGTCTTCACATTTATTCATCCTTTTTTCTGCCAGCTCAAATCTACTGCTGAGCCCCTGTAATGAATTTTTCATCTTAATTATTGAACTTTTCAAGTCCAGATTTTCCATTTGGTTCTTTTTTATAATTTCTATCTCTACTGATATACTCAATTTGATGAGACAAGGTCTTTATACCTTCCTTTACCTCTTTAAGCATGGTTTCCTTTAGTTCTTTAAGCATGCTACCTTGAAGTTTTTGTTAAATCTGACACAGGTCACTCTCACAGAAAACAGAATATTTCTGTTGCCTGTGTGTTTCCCCATTTCTTTGCATACTTCGTAATTTTTTTGCTGGAAACCAGGCATTTTTGGTAATACACTGTTTGTAGCAACTCTGGGTACTGCTTTCTCTCTCTCTCCCCATAGCATTTTGTTGTTGTTTACTTATTTGTTTTGTAACTTATCTAGGCTACTTTAGTGAAGCCTGTTTCCCCTGTGGTATGAAGCCTTTGGTATTACCCTTTGGATGGCAGAGCTTGAGGTACGCAGTCACTTGGGCATGACAATGGTTTCAGCAGAGCTCTCTCCAGCTATCTCTTTCCCCATCTCTCTGTTAAGCCGTCTGCCTCATTTGGTATTACTCTCAATTCTGAGGCTCTACAGTAATTGCTGACCGGTTGCTTTCCTATTTCCAACAATGCCTTGAAGCATAAATCGCTCAGTTTGATCGAAGGAAATATGGGCAGGGGTAGTCTTTGAGGTAAGTCTGTGAGGTTTGTTCTGACCCCAAGAAGGAATCTTTTAGCCATCTCTTCCCCTGGTTCTTTCTGGTGAACTAGTTGGACTGTAGTTTAGCTTATTGTTCTTCATTAAGAGATGTTATTGTTTTCTAAAAGGTCTTAACCCTGAACTTTCCCCCACACTCCATTTTAAATTAAAGTCAGTTCCTTTGGGGAATATTTTGGAGCTTGTTTTCTTATGGACTGCATCTCCCTCTGGGAAGTCTCAGCCGTTACTCTGGGTTCTGGATTGGACAGTAGCCTCCAATTTCCTTGGCTTAATTTTCCTAGTGTAAAACCTCTGCCCTACAAGTTAGCCAGGGGCGCCAGTATTCTCGCCTATTGTGATTGGGGTAGAACCTCTGACTCATAAAGGAAGAGAACCTTGGACCTCTCAGCTGTGCTTACCAGAAATTTAGCCTCTTTGATTTAAGAGTTACAGGGGATGAGAAATGCTGGTAGTCTGCTCCACCTAGTGAAAAACCCTTGACTAGGAGCTGAGGGCAGAGGAAGCCCTGTCTTCTTGGGCATACCCACCCTTAATGGAGCTTCTGTTAAGCTGAGCTGGGGTTGGAGGGAAAGGAAGAAGTGGGTCATAACTCAATGACAGAGACTTTCCTGAGTTTTAGTAGATTTTCTTCAGTAAATATTTCTTAATTACGTATGTCTATAGGACAATTTCCAGACTTTAAATGGCTGCTTTAAAAAAAAAATAGTTTCACCAGCTTTGCTTATTTTGCTGGGGAGTGGGTCCAAGTAGGTGCTCATGCTACCATCCTGAAAGCAGAACTCCACTTAGTCTGTTGTACTAAAGTGGCATGTCCAGAATGCAAATTTCCTGCTAGGAGTGATATTAAAAGACCTAAACAAGCTTTATACAGATATGCCAGATCCAAATAAACTTGAGTCACTGTTACCACTAGCCATAGGCTTGCCTTTGAGCTTCTCAATCCAACTCAGCCTAGTTCCTTAAAAGTCTGCCACAATTAAAATCCATGACCTTATCTCACCCCCACGTCGGTTCATACTCATCGTTACTATCCTTCTTTTGCTCAAGCCCCTTTGCATTACCCATTTTACATTTCCTCTTTCTTTCATTGCCAGCAAGATGTCTTAGCCTCAGGGTTGGATTTCTAGTGATTATATATGAAATTCTTACAAAACTGATTCATGTGCTTTCTGAAAAGATTTTTACCATTCTTCTTGAATTAGAAGTCATTTGATCTCCATTTCACAGGGCTTATCTGAAGATACATTTTCACAGCAGAAAAGGAGAACCAAGAGAGGATTGATTTTCCTAATGTGTGTGGAACATGTATTCAAATACAAGAGAGCACTTCTCTTCTGTACATGATTTTAAAGTCAGACTGAAAAACAGAATTAGGTAGGGTGTTCCTACTGGTTCCTGCTAGTACTTGGAAGAAATGTGAACTCTCTATTTTCGATAAAAGTGCAATCCCAACTTAGACGTTAGCTTTACCACAGTTAGTTACAGGAGCTCCTCTTTCATGCAGACTTCGTGGCCCACTTTCATTTTTCTAAGCGCATGGCCTTGGAACACTCACTTAGGAGAGAAGTTGCCAGGTTGCTACAAAACTGTATGCAGATATTTCCCAAGGCCTGCCTCAGAAAGTCTCAGTCAGAAACTCAGACTACTGCTTTATTAGCTGATTCCAACAAGCATTTTCTGGTTTCTACATCCAAGGAATCAGAAGCCACGAGTCAGAAGAAGGGAAGAGACACTAAAGGTAGGACAAGCATTGACAGGAAAATAAACAACAGAAGCTTTAACAAGTAGATAAAACAATTCAAACTGCACACCAATATGGGGAAACCCCCTGAGAAACCTCAGCAGTCCCCGAGGCCATCACTGTTTGTCTATTGTATTCAGCATAATACAATAACTGAGATTCAGAAAAATGATGACTCTGGGTTGGTAATGAGAAAGAAATTATCTTCAGTTACTTCTGTTTAAAAGAAGATTTTTAGAAAAATGTCTACGTAAAATTATGCTCAGGAGGTATTATCTTCAGCTAGATGTGAAACTTAGGTATAAAACAATGACATTTCTTGAGTGGTCCAAATGGCTAAAGTTTTAGTGTATTTAGACTTTTAGTTAGGATGTTCCTACTATATGAAAATGTTTTTAAGCACCTAACTGGACCCTGGATCAGTAAAAAGGGTATATGGCACCCATACTAGCGTAGGCTACTAAGAGAAATGAAAACTCCCCCCACCATCCACCATGGAACAGTATCTTACCACAAATTGAACTGAGTTAAGCAATAAAACACCCAAACTAGAAATTACTTGGACAAATGTGAGTTTTCATAAGTATATTCTGAGAAGGAAAGAAAATATGCCCATACAAATTTGATCCTAATATTTAGAAAAACCTTTGGTATTGTAATAGAATTTAAATCTTTTTTGCTTAAGTAGTCATTGCTGCCAAACATTTACACTCACACGCCTACTAGTTACCTAAGGAGCCGCAAGGCAGAGGCTTGCCGCACACCTTCCCGCATGCAGGGACAGGATCCACGCACGCTTTCCGGCCACTGCTTCCAAGGTCTAGCAGTTGGCTGAGAGGAGTCTGCCCACAAGGGCAGTAGCGCACCAGATGGGGGAGCCGTGGGCATGGCTGGCAGGGCTGAGGGTGGCACACTTGAGAACATATATGGTTCCCACATTTCAAAACCCTGTTTAAAAAAAAGAACAACAGACTATTAAGCAATTGTTGCATAAAATACAGCTTTACTCTAACTGAGAAGAACATAAACCTTACTTGCCACATAGCTTCAAACAGCCAAAATCCCCAAATCCATCAGACTTTCCTATGTCTGTTCCACATAACACATCTCGGGAGGTGCGGCCGCAGTAGCATACTGAAGGACACAATTTCAAAAACAGATTAGTAACCTGTACAGGTCCTTAAAATACTCCAAACAATCTACAGGAAAACACAAAATACTATTCATTAGTGCTGATCAGACCTGAGGCAGAAATGAATGTGGCTTATATGGCAGCTCTAAGTCCCACTTAAGAGCTTTATCGTAGAAAGAAAAAAAAGTCCTTGTTAATTTCCGTCAGTATCTCATGGTGCCTCTGAAGCATACCTGAAAACAGCATTAAAGTGAAGCAACCCTCTAAATTAAGAGACCGGTATCTGGTCCATAAGATTGTGATTGAAAACCAAGATTGTGAGTTCAATTTGAAGTAATCGCATTCAAATATTCACAATGAGTAAAAAGTTTCAAATAATTTGAGACTTTTATTTGCTAGATTGAGAACCAAGTCTAACACGGATTTTCCTGTGTGTTCAAGAAACAACGTATCCCTTTATTTCTTGGGGTCAGCAATAAATGTGTTATGTTTAAGGAGCTATGTTTCTGATGTATTATTATGTAACAAAGTCTGATATGAATTTTCACCAAGTTAATTCTTCTGTCACTTTACAGTTTATAATGAAAATTTATCTCATTAAAATCAGTCAATGCAAATGCACCAAGCCCTACATAAATGCAGACCAGAAGAGTAGAAACTAAACTAAAATTCTGAAGATCTAATGGCACTTTCCTTCTTCCCCAGTACACTTAGATAGCTACTTGCACAGAAAACCAACACTGGAATAAATGTAACATTACATAATCATGCCAAATCTTAAAACCACATACTTAATAAAAAATAAAATAGAATGCTTCTAACAAAACAACAGAAATACTGCTTATAAATATTGTATACTTTAAACTGAATTTATTGGTGTGACACTGGTATAAAATATTGTACTGAACAGACCAAAAACTTCTACTGAGACACAGAAAGAGGAAAGCCTCAAATCAATAAAGACACACTAAGACTTTGAGTTTTAAAAAATACATTTCATAGCTATTTTCAAAAAGATAACAAGTGTTGGAGAGGACTGGCAAAAAGGGAACCTACATACACTGCTGGTGGGATTATAAATTGGTGCAACCACCAGAGAAAATAGTACAGAGGTTCCTCAAAAACTTAAGAATAGAACAACCATATGACCCAGCTATCTACTGCTGGTTATTTATCTGAAGAATATAAAAACACTAATTAAAAAAAATAAATGCACCCCCTATGTTCATCACAGCATTACTGACAACAGCAAGAACATGGAAACAGTTGACAGGTAAATGGATCAAGAAGACATGGTGTATATACACGATGGAATATTACTCAGCCATAAAAAAAAAAAGAGCCCTGACTGGTGTGGCTCAGTTGGTTGGAGTCACTGGTTCTATCACTCATCAGGGCACATGCCTGGGTTGTGGGTTTGGTCCCCAGTCGGGGTGTGTATGAGGGGCAACCAGTTGATATTTCCCCTACACACTGATGTTTCTCTTCCTCTCTTTCTCCCTCCCATCTCTTCTAAGAATAAATAAAATCTAAAAAAAAAAAAAAAAGAAATCTCCCATTTGCGACAACATGGATGGGCCTTGGGGACATTATGCTAAGTGAAGTAAGTCACATTGAAAAGGCTGAAACCTCTGCTTTCACTCATGTGAAATATAAAACAAAAAACAAAACAAAAACAAACATAGATACAGACAACAGACTGGTGTTTAGCAGAGGGGGAGGGAAGTGGGGAAAGGACAAAATGGGTCAAGGGGGTCAAAACGTATGATGATGGACGGAACTAGACTCCCGGTGGAAAGCGCACTATAGCATATACAGATATCAAATTGTAATGGTATATGCCTGAACTTATAGTTGTTCTGTTAACCAATATTATGTCAATTAAAAATATATATATAAGGGGACTTCTGGTTGTTGGGAGTGTGTGGACTGTGAGTTTCTTAACCTTCCCAGAGAAAACATGGCTAAAAGCTTCCGTAGTAAGTGAAAAAGAAAGATATGTGCTGAAAAGAGAAAGAAGAATTCCCCAAAGGACCTTAGCAGACTTGAAAGTATTCTTAAAGTAGATACTGATGTTTTAATGAAAGATGTTCAAGAGACAGCAACTGTGGTGCTCCACAAACATTCTGATGAGAAAACCCAGTATGTGGTAAAAGATGAAAAAGATGACATGAAAACGGGGACTGATTTTAAGAGGACTGTATTCCAGACCAGCACGGACAGTACCCTGTCTGAGTGAACCAGAGGCGAAGAAAAGGGCTGAAGGCAAAGCAAAAGCAAGGGAAGGGGGAAATCAAAGCAAAAGTAGTGAAGGTGCTAAGGGTCTGGCTTGGTCAACTTTTTAAAAGTTGAGAAAAGCCATTTGTCACAGATTTCTGATTTTAGCTTCCACCAAATGGAAACTTTGTTTCTGTATTTTAACTGGGCGTTTTTCTTCCATTCGAACCCAACATAACTCCTCAAACTTGTTTTGGGAATTGAGAAAAATATCTTCTTTAATGAATGATATTCTTTAATATTTTAACTAGGTGCTGTCCGATATGCAGGGATTTTCAGATATCAAAATCTATCAAGTATTAATGTGGATTTTTTGGTCTTAGTAAAGATAAGTGATATACTAACTCAGATTTAAAAAAAAACTAGTTATATAGTATTATTTTAAAATATAATGTCAGTGGATCTTATAAGCAGTACACGTTTGGAGTTTTGATTTCATGTAATTCATAATAAAAGGCATTTTATGGGGGGTAAATGGTGATGGAAGGAGACTTGACTTGGGGTGGTGAACACACAATACAATATACAGACGATGTAGTATAGAATTGCACACCTAGAACCTATATAATTTTATTAACCAATAAATTCATTCGATTCCCAGGTTTGATTCCAGTCAGGGCACATGCCTGGGTTGCACACTGGGTCCCCAGTAGGGGTCATGTGAGACACAACCACACACTGATGTTTCTCTCCTTCTTTTTCTTCCTCCCTTCCCCTTTCTAAAAATAAATAAATAAAAATTTAAAAAATACACTATAAAAACAAACATTAGGTCAGTTATATAGGGTTCTTGAGATAAAAAGTGATTATAGCCTCTAAGGAAAAATATTCTAGAACTAATACCAGATAGGAATTTTTCCCAAGAGAACCCACAAAGAAAACATTGAGTAACATAAGGAAGGCATGATTCCTTACATAAAATCCTTATAGCCCTTATAGAACACACCACAAAACATTTCATAGGGCTATTTCTTATTGCGAATGTCATTGTAAATCTTGCCCTGGCTGGTGTTACTTAGTGAGCTGAGCACCTGCCTGTGAACCAAAAGGTCACTGGTTCGATACCCAGTCAGGGCAAATGGCTGGGTTTTGGGCCAGGTCCTTGGTTGGGAGAGTGTGAGAGGCAACCAATAGATGTTTCTCTCCCTTTCTGTACTCCCTCTTTTGCCTTCTCTCTAAAAATAAGTAAAATTAAAAAAAAAATCAACAGCATTACACTAAGGTAAAACTTAATACAATAAAACACTATAGCCCTGACTGGTATGGCTAAGTGGGCTGGGCGTTGTTCGGCCAAGTGAAAGGTCACCAGTTTGATCCCCAGTCAGGGCACAGGCCTGGACTGCAGGTTTGGTCCCTGGTCAGGGTGAGTATAAGAGGTAAATGATTGATGTTTCTCTCTCACATCAATGTTTCTCTCCCTCCCTTCCCCTCTCTCAAAAATAAGTAACATCTTAAAAAAATAAAACAAAGCACTATAGGGCATCTATACATTGTAGCCCAAGGTCCTTGCAGATCAGAGGCAGTCGTAAAAACAGGAATCACATAAGTGGTCCTTTGTGATTTCTTTCTTTCACTTAGCATAATGTTTTGGAGGTTCATCTGTTTCATAGCATGTATTAATATTTTATTGCTTTTCTTGGCTGAATAATACAAACAGTCCTGACTTATGATGACTCAACTTACAAATTTTGACTTTATGGTGTTAAATCAATATACATGATAAACTACATGAGATATTTGGTGCTGTTATAAAATAGGTTTTGTGTTAGATTCTGACCAACTGTAGGCTAATGTAAGTGTTTTGAGCACGTTTAAGGTAGGCTAGGCTAAGATGTCATTGGGATGTAACCTCATCATAAGTTGAGGACCATCTGTATTCCATTTTATGGACACACTGCATTGTGTCTGTCCATTCAACAGCTGATAGACAATTGGACTGTTTCCACATTTTCACTATTACGAATAATGCTGCTATAAACATCCATTCACATTTTGTGTGGACGTAAACATAATCTCATTGCTTCTGTGTATATGCTTAGGAGTGAAATTGCTGGGTTCCACTGTAATTCTATGTTTAACCTTTTAAGGAACCAAAGACCGTTTTCTAAAATGGTTATACTATTATACTCATTGTGGTTTTAAATTACCTTTCCCTAGTGTTTAAAAGTGTTAAGCACCTTTCATGTGTTTATTAGCCATATGCACATATATATACACACATATATATATGTATGTATATATATGTGTGTGTGTGTGTGTATATATAAAATTGATTTTAGAGAAATAGAGTGAAAGAGAGGGAGAAACATCGATTTATTGTTCCACATACTTAAGCATTCATTGGTCGTTTATTGTATGTACCCTGACTGGGGATTGAACCTGCAACCTTAGTGTATCAGGATGATGCTCTAACCAACTGAGCTACCCAGCCAAGACCATTTATATATATCTCTTTTGTAAAGCATCTGTTTGAGTTTTTTGCTCACTGTTTAACTTGTTAATCTTTTTTTGTTGATTTGTAGGAATACTTTAAATACAACCTGTGATTTATCTATTTCCTTAATGGTGCCTTTTGATGAATAGAGATGTTTGATAAAATACAATTTATTTTTTTCTTTTATGATTAGTATTTTTGTTGCTTCATCCAAAATATCTCTGTTTAAACCCCAAGTCATGAAAATATTCTTATAGTTTCTTCTGGAAGCTTTATGATTCTGGATTTTACATTTAAGTCCTTGATCCATGTACCGATAGAATTAATTTTTGTGTACAGAGTGAGATAGGGGTTCAGGTTCATTGTTCTAGCAACACTGATAAAAAGATTCTCCTTTCCACTGAATCATCTTAACACCCTGGTTGAAAATCAACAGAATGTTCATATACGGGTCTATTTCTGCACTCTATTTTCCTCCATTGACCTAGTAGTCTATCTTTACATCAAAAACCGCAGTCATAATTACTGTATCTTTGTAAGTCTTGAAATCAGGTAGTTTATTTTTTAAAAAATATTTTATTTATTTATTTTTTAGAGAGAGGAAGGGAGAGATAGAGAGAGAGAAATATCAGTGTGTGGTTGCCTCTCACACACTCTCCACCAGGGACCTGGCCTGCAACCCAGGCATGTGCCCTGACTGGGAATCGAACCAGCAACCCTTTGATTCACAGGCTGGCACTCAACCACTGAGCCACACCAGCCAGGGTGAAATCAGGTAGTTTAACTGTTAATTTTGCACTTTTTTTCAAGATTATTTTGAACTTTCTGGATCCTTTTCAAGTAGTTACTTTTTAAAAGTTGTCCAAGAAGTTCCTTTTAAATGACATCTTAAAATCTATTGTCCGGCCCTGGCCAAGTAGCACAGTTGTTTAAAGCCTTGTCCCAATATGCCAAGGTTGCAGGTTCAATCCCTGGTCAGGGCACATACACATACAAGCATCAAACAATGAATGCATAAGTAAGTGGAACAACCAATTAATGTTTTTCTCTCCCTTCCTCCCTCTTCCCCCACTCCCACACTTTCTCTTTCAAATAAATAAATAAAATATATTGTCCAAATTATATAAAACAATGACCTACACTAGTATTATGCAAATAAAATAATGAAAACTATCTAAGTATTAATATACCTCCAGTTCTCTCTACCCAAGGTACAAAGGCTAATAGTCTTTATGACTACAGTTTGAGATGCCATCAAGACAACTATAAATAAGGTTCTAGAAAAGTACACTAGTTTTACTGGATGGTGTGTTCACCACTTACCTTGGTTCAATATGATCCGGCAAGGCTGGCATGGACCCCCATGGCACAGCTCAGCACAGTGGTGCTGACCACAGTTTAAAACGTTCTCACATGGGTTAGAACAGTGGACTGAGACAGCCTGACCACAGCGAACCGTGTGCCTGTGAAGACAGTAGATGTAAAGACAGCATTAGTCTAATGTTGGCAATAAGTTCCTATTTGACAGCTAAACTAGTACTAGAGCCCAAGCCCTCCCCCAAAACCTACTAAACTTTTCTCTTGGCCCTATTTCCCCCACTTTTTCTTTGTTTTCCTCTCTAATCCTTATTTCCTCAATTACCCTCCCCTTCTCCATTTTCTTCTTTTTCCTTCTTTTCTTTTCTTATTTCCCATTCTGCCTTTCTCTATCCCCTACCTTCTAGCCAGTGAGGAACTAAAGGCTATTCCTAAGTTTCTGTTATATGCAATTTCTTCTCTGAGTTCCTATGAAGCAGCATGCAGGAGAGGACAGAGCTTGGAGCTCCCATAGTAACTTATAGATGTCAATAGGAAAGTTGGGGAGGTGTAGTTATAATGCAGATTCTTAGAATGAACACAGTGGCATTCTCCAGGGACCTGGCATTCTGGCATTTTATGCAGCTATAATACTTAAGAACATACTGTATATGACTTTGATTCAGGATGAGGAAATCATTCTGGCTTTGTTCTAATAAACATCCTGATTCTGCTGAGTTATCAGCTAGAGAAGGAAAAGAGGCCAGGGCTTTCAGACATTGTCTTCAGGTCTCTTTCCAGGTTAATGGTTTAGAGCTTGGAGTCTACTCTCCTGCATGAAGAGTTTTATTCTATCCCCTACTCCTACATCAACTACATATTTTGTTTTAAAAAGTCACTGTTATGTGCCCTGGACAGATAGCTCGGTTGGTTAGAGCATCGTCACCATACACCAAGGTTGCAGGTTCAATCCTTGGTAAGGACACATACAGGAAAAAAAAAAAAACAATAAATGTATAAATAAGTGGAACAACACATCAATGTTTCTCTCCCTCTCTAAAAAAGGAAAAAAAGTCACTGTTATGTACTTAAGATGATTAATGCTCAGTCTCCAGTGCTCAGCATCATGGCTAGCATCAACCGCTTGAGGAAAACACTATCACTTCCCCTTTATGATAAGAGAACAAGGCTCATTGAGACCAAGCAACATGCCAAGGTCAACAACTAGTTAGTGGCAGGTCCCAGATGTGATCTGGCCTTTCTGTCCCAGAGCCATTGCATGTGACTCTCAGGCCACACTGTCACCCTCATAAGTTCAGTAAACATTAAACAAACACTTATTACTGAAAATTTGCATGATCCTATGTCGTCCTGTGGTCTCACTGGGCCTCAGAAACACTTCGAAGTTATCAGTGATCTTTGCACTGATGATGCAGGAGAATTTGTATTATAATGAAAAGAGGGCAGACTCTGGGGTCACTTATTATTCCATTCAACAACATTCACTGAAAACCTAGATGTCAGATACTGTGCTAGCCACAAGTAAATGGTTCCTGTCTTCCAGACCGATAAAGGCTTGGGTTCAATTCCTGGTTCTTTCACCCCAAAGAGGGTTAAGAAAAAAAATCTCTGTCACCTTGGCTTTTCAATAAGTAATCTCACTGTGCATATAACTTCTTAATCACTTATAAGATTGCAAAACTGGACTGAGGCAGTGTAAGAAACTATTTACAGAAAAGTACTATTTACATTTATCTACTAATCTTTTATTTTAGAAATTCACACATAAATCATCAATGTGGATAGTAAGTCTTTTTTAGAGTACAAGTTTAACTTTACCTGGTCCGTCCACATTCACATGTTTTAGTCATAAAAGCGGGACAGGGTGGGCAAGGTCCGGGATGGCAGAGACTAAAAAAGAAAAATTTGGATGAATAAATCATATCTGTAAATGAAACATGAACAAAGCTGCCCCAACTGACTCCCACTGTGATATGGCAACAAATGAACTGACTCTGGAATGCTTTAGTGTTTGTCTAAAGTTGATTAAACTATTTAAACAAAGATAACAATGTTTTTATATAGAAAGAATTGGCAGCATTATCATCTTAGAATATTTAGCCAAAAAAGTAAAGCCCAAGTCAAAATACTGGTTTTATTTGGGTCTGATAGTCAGAGATGACATCTCCAAATATGGCCTTGGCCCACTTAGTGCAGTGTGCAGGCATAAAAACCGCTTGCCACTCAGGTGACTGGTAGGATGGCCAATGGAGTCCTTCAGAACCTGAGCAAAATAACAGAGCTCCAATCTACTGTGTGCATGAGAAGTATAGACATTTTCTCATCAGTTAGTGAAATAACCCAACAATGGCCTCGTGATGGGAACAGGGAAAAGAAGATTGACGTGAGGGGAGGCACACTGGTAAAACAGGGAGAGAACAAAGCGGAAAGGGACTCATGGAAAGATTGGGCTTAGAAACATGCTACAGTCAGAATTAGGTCTCTGAACAGAAAGGAGAAAATTACAAAATGGAATTACATATGCAAATAAATACTGCCCTCTTCAAAGCAGACACCCTGGTAAATTACATACCTGTTCAGAAATACCACTACTTAAAACACGGTGGGAACTTCTATGGTAGCTTTTTATTTTTATTTTTTGAGATTGGAAGTTTTCTGAATAATGGCAAATCACAGTCCTTTGGAAATTAAAGGTCAGTCAAGCCAAGTCTAACTGATCAAGTAGGTTAATTGAATTTGGTATAAAACCAGGTGTGCCTGCCCTCGCTGGATGGCTCAGTTGGAGCATTGTCCCACACACCAAATCCCTGCCCCCGCACACAGGCACTGTGGGTTCAAACCCTGGTTGGGGTACATATGGGAGGCAACCGATTGATGTTTCTCACATTGATGTTTCTCTCTCTCTTAAATCAATAAACATATCCTTGGGTGAGGACTTAAAAATATAAAACCGGTGTGTGTATAAAGTCTGCTTGGATTTTTTAATGTGACTTCTTAATTAGTTCTGATAATTCTTAAATGAGCTTTAAACACTGAAAACAACCAAGAAACAAGTGCCTAGTCCTCCAATGTGACCGACCCATTTTGACAGAACCCACAGAAAACACGAGTTTAAGCATGTGTGTGTGTTTACAGATGAGTATCATTATTCAATAATTGTATTTCACATGATATGCCTCAACCCTTTCAGGTGAAACTGTTTTCACGGCTGCATATTTCAATAAAGACTGATAAACTGTTGGTCAGGAGTGGATGACTCCAGGTTATTTCAAATATCCATGAAGCACACACTTAATTCAAGTTGTTATAACCTCTAGCGCAGTGGCTCACAACGCTGGCTACATTTTAGAATCACCTGGACAGCTTTAAAAACTGCAGATGCTCAGACCCACCTTGAGAAATTCTGATTCAACTGCCCTGAGATGGAGACTGCGCACAGGTATTTAAAAATGCTCCCTAAATGATTCTAATGGCTAGCCAGGGTCTTGAACAACTGCTCTAGAGAATTGTGTACTCTCTGAGAACAACCCAAAACAGAGAGATGAAGGGGCCAAGCGTGGCTTCAGTCCTGGTAAGTATAAATTAGGGAAATGCAAAGCTTTCTTTCGAAAGGAAGGTGCTGCGGGGGTAAGGCAATCTCTGGGGTCCTGACAGGAGTAAAAGGTCACTTCCCAAAATCAAGAGTAGAATTTCCAGAGCACAAAAAAACAAATTTTATGGCCTCCTTTCCCTTCAGACATGGTGCTGATCACCTGATCTACATCACATTTGATGTTCTTTGATAGTCCAACGGGGCCCATTTCTACTGAAGGCTTCGGAGAAACAGTTCGTGCAAAGGATTATTTTCTTATTACTGAGTGTACTTAAAATGCCAACTAAGAGAAGGAACAGTTTAAATAGATGAGTCCCTGTGTTCGGAGGAAGGACCCATGGAAACAGTCAAAGAAGGGGAGGGGCTGACTGCCCAGAAGGTGGCAGGCCACGTTGTCTGGTCTAGTGGATAGCCCACTGACAACTCCCCAGCACCACCCCACATCTTGATCACAAGACCTTTGGGCCAACATTTACTCCTGCTCCATGCAGAAGTATCTTTAATGCAAGGTAGCACTCTCATGTGTTTTACTCTTAGATTTGGGTAATAAAAGCAAAAATTACCATCTTTTTGACCACTTACCACGTGCTAGGCTCTGTACCAAGCCTCTTAGGAAGACCAATTCATTTAATAATCAGAACTCTGTAAGTCACTCATATCATAATTATATTACAGGCTAAGAGAAATTAAGTAACTTGTCCAACATCACCTGTTATGTGACTCAAACCCAGGAAGTATGACCTTGGTCTGAGGTCAAAATTTGTAGAAGTTTATTTGTAACTGGTCGACTGTTTATTATTGTGTATTTATCTTATTATTTAGAAGCTGACTGGATACATTCTAAAGCTCACTACTTATTGCAGGGAAGGGATTCACATTTTAAAGACACTGCCCAACAGGACCCTACACAATTGCCTTTCCCCAAACAGAAGTCCTATACACTCTGTTGGATCTGGGTATCAGTGGGAGATATTGTGTTTTAGAAGCCAGCAATGTAATATAGTGAGAGGAGCACTGACTTTGAAATGCCCAGCTCCACCATGTCTTAGCACCGTGACCTCAGGCAAGACATTTGGCCCTTCTGAGCCTCATCTGTAAAATGGAAATGACAAGTATCTATACATCGCTGGGTTGTTTTAAGGATTCGGTGAGTTAACTCCTACAGAGTAAGGGCTCAGTAAATGATACCACATTGCCTTTTATCCTGTCCTGTTACATGCTAACCAGATATGTAGACTCAAAGCCATGAGCAAAGTGTGTCCATCAGGAATCCCGCAGGGATCTAGCATTCCAACTTACAGGTTACAGGAATGTGGGCAGTCTTGTCCAGGCTGTTTCTTTCTACAAACCTCACCACAACTATGTGGAATTTCATTTCTGCTCCATTCAGGATTCTTTACCTTGCCTAAAACATAACAGATCAAACAGTCAATGGTACAAACTTCAAATGCATCCCAGACTTTAATGCAATAATACAATATAGCTAGACAGCATGGAACATCAGTGTGGTTTTCATCAGTCCAACAAACACATTATCCCGCATCCTAAAATAACAAGTTGAATGTAATGCTACTCATCAAAAGTTCACTGAGTATGATAAACCTTAAATTAAGAGTTACCTGGAAAAGATATAGATAAAAAGCCATTTTTACTTATAAAAATGCCATTTTGACTAATGGACACATTTAATCTAACAAAAACCCCTACAAAATAAGCCTGTAAACAGGCCTGTGAATCGATATGGGAATATCTGCTGTAAGGATCAGAAAGAGGGAATAAGGAGGCCCTGGCTGGTGTAGCTCAGTGGATTGAGCGTGGGCTGCGAACCAGGCATCGCAGGTTCGATTCCCAGTCAGGGCACATGCCTAGGTTGCAGGCCATGTCCCCCAGCAACCACACATTGATGTTTCTATCTCTCTCTCTTTCTCCCTCCCTTCCCTCTCTAAAAATAAATAAATAAAATCTTAAAAAAAAAAGAAAGAAAGAGGGAATAAGGGAAGAGAGGAATGGGGAAGAAGCAGTAAGAGATGGAAAGGACATAAGCCCCCTGTATAGTAAGAACTCACCGCTAAAGCTGTAAAGCAGTCACGAAAGGGCTGTTTTTATAATCAATGTCACTGTAAATCTTTAGTACGCATCTTCCATCAACTTAGCACAGAGGCAGGAAGAGTAAAACTGAGGCATAGGACTCTTCCTTGCCCTAGAGGAATTCATTTTTACTTGGACAATTTATACCCTAAATGACAGCCTGTCTCCAGTCCTGGGGCTCTGCTTTTCTCTCTAGCCTGTCTCTTTCAAAACTCTTATTCATGCCCTGACTGGGGAGGCTCAGTGGGTTGGGAGTCATCCTGCAAAGCAAAAGGTTGCTTGTTTGATTCCTGCTCAGGGTGCATAATTGGGTTGTAGGCCAGGTCCCTGGCTTGGGGTGTGTGAGAGGAATCTGATTGATGTTTCTCTCACATGTCATCTCTCTCTCTCTCTCTTTCTCCCTCCCATCCCCTCTCTCTAAAAATAAGTAAATAAAATCTTTTAAAAAACCCCATCTTTTTCATGCTTTGAGGTTTAATATACCTAAAGGCCAGTTTTCTGCATTGCCCTGAATCCTGTTTCAGTCCTCCTTGTTCAACTGTCTGCTGAACACCTGTGCTTGGGGTTTCAGTCACCTCAAACTGCCTACATCTACGGCCAAAGTCAGCACCTTCCCTCATATCCCCCCTCCTCAGTGTTCCCTATTTCTGTCAGCAACACCACCACTCTCAGAGTCACACAACTAGTCACCCTCTCTTTTCCTTTCCATATTCTACTCCATCACCAAATTTTGTTCATCGTCCTACCTATGGTATCTCTCCTCACCTTCTCCTCTGCTCCTGCTCTAGCCTCTCTCCTGGCTGGAACCTTATCTCAGCTACTGGGAAAGCTTCCGTGTCTCTGTGCTTTCTTGCTCCAATACAGTGACCTGATCTTACCCAGCCGTCTTTCAATGGCACCACCTCTTTTTCTGGACTCTAAATGATGTTTTGCTTTTTTTTCCTCCCAGGGTTCTGCAGTAAACCCTTTTTTCACCCCTTCCCGACTCAGGTCTCATCCACTACTCTCAACTGTGACGACTATCAACACTAAGTCCTGATCACCTGATCGCTCTTTCAATACTCCCAACTGCTTGCTGAACATCTCTGACTGAGTCTTACACTCCAACTCAACATCTCTAAACTGAACTCACCATCCCCGCCAAACCTGGTTCTCCTGATCTGCCCTTTTTTGTTCTTGATATCACCATTTCCAAAAGCATGAAAATTTGGAACCACATTGGGTTCCTCCCTCTGTCACTTCTATTAATTCCTGTTTACCTTTGAGATCTTGTACTCCCCCTTTCTGTCCCACTCTAACATCCATTGTAGACTTTTATTATTCTTCACCTGGGTTACTGCAAGACCCCAAACTGTTTAGGTCCCCAAAATACTCCACTCACTGCCATGAGATTAAGTTTAATAAAGAATCACACAGACGCTCCCCGTGGCTTCCCACAGCCAGCCAAATGAGGTCCCAACACCTAAGACTGGGATCAAGAAGTCAGCCCCAGCTTTCCAGCCATCTCCCACTCCTCCGCCTTCACAGATCCTGGGCTCCATAATGAGAAGACTACCACTTCTCCCAATAGATTAGGAGCCTTCTTGGGTTTTAGCTTCTACTTGTGCTATTCTCGTCAACAAATCTTCTTCCCTCTCACCAAGATTTTACCTAGTTTAGAAATCATAACTCACCCCAAAGATTTCCTGTAACTTTGTACTACTAGTAGAATATCAAATTAATTGTGCCTTAACTCTTAGACTGTAAGCTTGAATACGTCAATAACCTTAACTCTTCTGTTTCTTCATAGTGCCTGGTACATTCATAAGTTCTTAATAAAGTACATTACATTAATGGCCTTCTGGAAGAAGAGTGGGGCAAAGTCATCAGGTAAAATAAGGGCATTTCCATAGCATTTTACCTTATTCAGGGCATTTGCATTTCAATAGCATTTTACCTTATTCAGATCATCTTGACCTTCACCCCACTTTCTTCTACCTTCATAGGTCTCATGTCTAATTTTATCAATGAAGGCTTTAACAAGAACTTTAATTCCATTGTGGTACTTTATGTTTAAAAGTCCGTTAAGCCCTGGCTGGTGTGGCTCGGTTGGTTGGAGTGTCATCCTGTAACCAAACGGTGTGTGGGTTTGGTTCCTGGTTAGGGCACATGACTGGGTTGTGGGTTCGATTCCCAGTCTGGGTGTGTACAATCCCTAGTATGGGTTCATGTGGGAGGCGGCTAATTGATGCTCCTCTCTCACATCAATATTTCTCTCCTTAAGAGCAATGAAAGAATGTCATCAGGTGAGGATTTAAAAAAAATGCTTTAAAATAAGGTAATCAAGCCTTGGTATTCGTCCTATTTGTCCAATTTTCCATTGCTCTTTTGTTTCCAGTTTTTTTTTTTAAATTTTTTATTTATTTATTTTTAGAGACAGGAGAAGAGAGGAAGAAAGAGAGGGAGAGAAACACCAATGTATGGTTGCCTCTTATGTGCCCTCACTGGGGACCTGGCCTGCAACTTAGGCACGTGCCCTGACTGGGAATCGAACCAGTGACTCTTTGGTTCACAGCCCACGCACAATCCACTGAGCTACACCAATCAGGGCTGCTTCCAGTTTAATGCTGCCTTTCTAGCAGTACATTCTAGAATATTCATTCCTTTAATCAATACTAGTTTAGTATCTAACAGAGCTCAGATTTTGGCAATAAAACATGTAAGACCAGCAGATTCTGAATAAAAGAGTAATCAGAGTGGGAGAGAGTAAGAAAAGGAAGCTTTCATCCTGGCAAGGTAGCTCAGTTGGTTAGAGCATTGCCCAACATGCCAAGGTTGTGGGTGTGATGCCTGGTCAGGGAACATAGAAGAATCAACCAATGAATGTAAAAATAAGTGGAACAAATGGATGTTTCTCTTCCCACCCTTCTCCCCCGCACCCTCTCTGTCCCTAAATATCAATAAATAAATAAAAAAAATTTAAAAAGGAAGCTTTCTTTGGAAGAGAACATTTGGGGTCAGATCTTGAATCATACAGTAGATGAGGATTTAAAGAAAAGAAGGGGAAGAACACTGTAGATAGTTAATAAATTCACCAAGAGACTGACTCTAGAAGTTAAAGAGTTGATGGCCAATGACTGCCTTAGTAAAAGCTGCTAGTTAGGTAATAGGAAAGAAAAAAATATGAACCAATTAGTTAGAAAAATAAGGAGAGTTTGCAGAGAGAAACAGGAAGAGCTAGTCATTTCAAGAAGGCAGAGTCAAAAGTGTTAAGGGCTGTTGTGCTGCCAGAAAGATTAGGAACTTATAAATCAGCCCTGGACTTGGTCAGGAAGGGGTCACTGATGACTTCTAAAGACAGTTTCAGTGAGGTAACAAGGGCAGAAGCAAAAATACAATAGTTTAAGAAGGGATATATGCTTAAGAAACAAAATTTGAAAAATCAATAACCACAAGGTAAAGGTTAGTTGTTAAAAGATAGGCAAGAAAGTGGTGGGTGGAGGATATATAAAAAATAGGCTAGCAGCAGGAATGAGCATCTGGATCACAGAAAATTTTTTCCTAACACACAGGGGAACTGAGATATTTAAAAACAAGAAGTATTCCATAAAGAGGGAAGGTACAAGAACAGAGTTAGAAACACTGGTCTACAGAAAATCTCTATTATAAACATCAATGACTGATTCCTTCAGTTAAAATAAAATATACTTTAATACTACTCTTTCCTTATGCTTCTGAAATCTGGAATATCTAAGCTGTCACAGCCAGAAGTGAGAAGAAGCCCAAGTCTACACCTGCCTTTGCCATCTGATCAGCTCTAGTCAGGAAGCAAAGACCAAGGAGACCAGCACCACAGCTGGGAAGTAGCACAGGCCTGGAGGGCATGATGTAAAGGCTCTTCTCCAGAACAGCCTGCCCAGAGCACAAAGGCCTGTGACTCTGCTGGGAAAATGCAGAGAGCCTGTCTGGGGAGGGATGGAGCTGGGAGCCAGCAGGGACATCTCCAGCAGGGGCATTTCAAGGGGTTGCCCCTCTGGAATGTTAACAGAGATGCCTAAGCCGTCAATGGGCCTGACCAGGCTATGTAAATAGTAGACAAATGTTTAGATAAGCCATTTGTTAACCTTTGAATCCTGGGACCTCTAAATCCTTGTACCAGCCTTTTCTGATGTTCTGTTTCTGATATATAGATGAAACCCTATAAATATTGTGGAGAAACAAAGAACTGGGCTCAGGATTTGGAATTTCCCCTGGGCCCGCGTGTAATAAAGAATTGTGCTCTGCCACCTCTCCTACGTGTGAGTTATTTTCTGCAACAACTCTACCTGTGTGATGGACCACATGCATATGATGTCCTATAGACCCTTGTAGCTTTGAAGTCTTATTAGTAACTTCTAAAACATGCCCAGCAGACCACTCCTCCTGAACTGGGAACTGAAGTATAATGTATAAAGTAGAAAAACTCCAATGTATGCAAAAAACTTACCACAGAAACAAGTGTAGGTATTAGGAACATGTGCAGAAACATTCTGACAGGCAGGGCACCTCCAACCACTCTGACCATCTGCCAAAAAAAAAAAAGAACACCAAAATAAATCCCTGGAAAAACACATGTAATTAAAAAAAAAATTAAACCTATAGAAAGCCGTAACATTCACACAGTGGTAGTAATTTCCATATTAAGAATATCGACATTAAAGAAACAAATTTACAATACAGGCCCTAGCTGGTATAGCTCAGTGGATTGAGTGTGGGCCTACGAACCAAAGAGTTGCTGGTCGATTCCCAGTCAGGGCACATGCCTGGGTTGCAGGCCAGGTCCTCAGTGGGGGCCACATAAGAGGCCACCATACATTGATGTTTCTCTCCCTTTTTTTCTCCCTCCCTTCCCCTCTCTCTAAAAGTAAATAAATAAAATCTTTTAAAAAATTTACAATACTGAACACTTTGCTTAAATACTACGTTTAGGTTTACATTGATAAGGACTTTATATACAATGAATCAAGTGGGTATCCATTTTGTTCTTCTCAAAACTGAGATATAAATAACATAACATCATGTGAGTTTAAGGTGCATGACATGTTGCTTTGATACACTTACGTAATGGAGTATAATCACAATAGTGTTAGCTAACACTTCCATCCCACCCCATGATTATCATTTTACTTTGTAGTGGTAATGTTCTATTACAGTATTTTTAATTTTTTAAAATCAATTTTTGAGAGGAACACTGATTTGTTACTCCACTCATTTATGCATTCACTGGTTGCTTCTTGTATGTGACTGGAGGCAGACCCTGCAACCCTGGTGTACTAGGGTGACACTCCAACCAACTGCCCTATCTGGCCAGGGCCTACACAGTTCTTCTAATATCAAGGTAAACATTATCTGAATTTTGGCTTGGGGGAAAAAAAAGGATAAAATCTTTGAGTACACGCAGGGAAACCCAGATATCTTAAATTAGAAGAGACATAGTTCAGAAAGTACATTATTAACATTTGCATTACCCATAAATACTAGTATCCTTTGAGAAAAAAACACAAAATACTACAGAGAAGATTTGTTAAGGGAAAATAACTTTTTTTTATAATTTTATTTTAATCATTGTTCAAGTACAGTTTTCTCCCCTTTACTCCCAATCCAGCCCACCCACCCCTCCCTCCCAGCTTCCCTCCCATTACCACCCTCCCCCTAGTTTTTATCCATGTGTCTTTTAACTTTGTTCCTGTAAACCCTTCCCCTTTTCCCCTGAAATTCCCTCTTCTCTCTCCTCTTTCTGCCTGTCCTCTATTTCAGTGTCTTTGACTATATTTTGCTTGTTTCACTGTTTTGTTGTTTAGGTTCCTGTTAAAGGTGAGATCCTATGGTATTTATCTTTCACTGCCTGGCTTATTTCACTCAGCATAATGCTTTCCAGTTGCATCCATGATGTTGCAAAGGTAGGAGGTCCTTCTTTCTTTCTGCTGCATAGAATTCCATTGTGTAAATGTACCATAGTGGGAAAAACAACTTTTAACATCCCAAGTAACTTTCTAAAAATTTTCAAAAGCAAATCATACAAGAAATGTTTTCTATAGTTGCTACTTAGAGAAAAGCTACTGCTTTCAGTAGACATGACTGATTTTATTTTACCTGAAATATATTTTAATATTGTTATGTTTGGCTGGTTTGAGATCTATAGCTTAATACTGGCCATCTGAAATATGTGATTGAGAAAACGTATCTTCCCTGCAGATAAAATATTCAAGAATTAAATAGCATTTAAAAAGCTGAACATATCATATGGGTGAGAATAACTACTCAGGAAAGAGAAATGACTGACCTGCTTGAGATGCTGGAGACCTTGCCCACTTCTTTATGCAGTTCAAATGAAACACGTGGTAACAGCTCTGACAACTCCAGACCGGTGCTGTGACTCGAACCAATTCACAGCACACCATGCACTCATATTTTTCCGTAGTTAGTTGTTCAACTAGAGAACCTGTTTTAAAAACAAACTGGATAAACTCAAACACAGAAAACCAAACCATACTGTAGTCAACCAAGAACAAGCAAGACATTTGAAAGAACCCAGAGATTTTAAAGGATGTCTGAGTAAGTTGTTTGTTCAGAGACCTAGGCCAAGAAGAGGCAGGAATATGCTGAGGCAGAGGACTCAGGAAGGAGACATTCAGGTGGAAATTACCACAACTGAGGAATCATTCCTAAGAAGCTACCCAGGAACAGACCAAAATAGTCAAATGCTTCTCATCATACAGCTTGGGCATCCACAGGAGCAGAGCATTATAGCGACTTACCTTGCCCTCCCTAAGCTGGGAAGTTCTGGATCTACCAGATCCATGGATTCAGGCTAGGGAAGGGCTTGTGAATTGGTCAGCTGCAAGAAACTGAAGCCAGGACAGGTTCTAACAATCCAGGTGGTGAGATGGTTCTAGTAGTTTCCCTGAAAGTCTTTAGTTCATTCACTCAATAGAGATATGCTCAGCCCTGGCTGGTGTGGCTCGGTGGATTGAGTGCCAGCCTGGGAACCACAGGGTCACTGGTTCAACTCCCAGTCAGGGTGTGTGCCTGGGTTGTGGACGGGTCCCCAGTGGGGGGCGCTTGAGAGGCAGCCACACATTAATGTGTCTCTCCTTTTCTCTCTCCCTTCCTTCCCCTCTCTCTAAAAATAAATAAATAAAATCTTTAAAAAAAAAGATATATGCTTAGTGCCTACCACAAGCCCCACAGTAAGACTACTAGACTGAAGGAGAAACAGTCCCTGGCTTCATAAGCTCACCACCTGGTGAGAAAGAACAGTGTACAGCATCTTAAGAATCCTCCCAGATTTAGCCCTGGCTGGTATGGCTCAGTGGAATGAGCATCAGCCCATGAACCAAAAGGCTGCTGGGTTCCATCCCCAGCCCAGGCTGTAGGCCAGGTCCCCATCTGGAGGCATGTGAGAGGCAACGGATCAATGTTTCTCTCTCACATCAATGCTTCTTTCCCCCTTTCTCCCTCCCTTTCCCTCTCTAAAAATAAATAAAATCTTGAAAAAAAAAAAAAAGAAGCCTCCCAGATTTATGCCTCAATTATCTTGACATACTTCTGGACTTTTTCCTCAAATGTGATCTCAGCAAACAAAGTCTTTCTGTCCCTAGTCAGGTGTTCTCAAACCTGAGTGTATAAATATATTTTATTTTTTGAGTCCATACTTTTAGCACTTATTTTACAATGTTATTTTACTTGTTTTCAGGTCCAAATAGGTTATAAGAATAAAATAACTAACCTTAAATACACCCAGCAGTCCAGTGCTGTGTTAAAGCACTTTACACATATACTACATAATTCTCTTAACAAGGCTGTAATATGGGTACCCTTTTTATATATGAAGACACCAAAACTCGCTTATCCAAGGTCATAAAGCTACTAGAAATTAAAAAGTCAAAATTAAAATTCACTGCAATATGACTCAAAAGCTCACATTTTAACCCTCTGGTCATATTAGCTTCCTAAAGTTACTTTGTCTAATTTAATGACAAAAAAATTACGAACACCCAAGGCTGTGTGGTCTGTGAAGCAGGGTCTTCTCTGCCATGCTCACTATAGTATTTCCTGTTCCCAACATATACCAGGTGCTCAATAAATATTTGTTGAATGAGTGGATAAAGGAATAAATGAGTCAAGGAAGTTACATTTTAAAAAATACTCCAGCTCTGCCTCAACTCAAAGGGAAGTCCAGGATAATAAGGACTGAAATACATCTTCCCACTGGATGTGGCAAACAGGAAGCCACTCATGACCCCACCAGCAGCTCTGTGAGTCAGACGGTAATGACGGCAGAGGGCTGAGAAGTGAATCAAAATAGGGAAAAAAGCGAACAACTCTTTTTTTTTTTAAGATTTTATTTCTTTATTTTTAGAAAGGGAAGGGAGGGAGAAAGAAAGAGAGAGAGAAACATCAATGTGTCATTGTTGGGGGCCGTGGCCTGCAACCCAGGCATGTGCCCTGACTGGGAATCGAACCTGCGACACTTTGGTTTGCAGCCCGTGCTCAATCCACTGAACTACACCAGCCAGAGCTTGAACAACTCTTGATTTGACTGGAATGAAAAGAAAGGAAACACTACTGGGAGGTCATGTAACAGGATAAGTTTTTCTTATAGAGTGTAGGATAGCCCTGGGAAGATGTTCAGCCTGAGAACTAGGCATAGTAAATGTGAAAAGACTGATGGAAAGAAAAATAGATTTCAGAATGAAAGAAAAGGAAGAATGGGCACAGGTGTCTCTGAGTTTGAATAAAGGGAGCAAAAAGTTGAGAAAATTGTATCTGATGATCCCCCCTTTCTCAGTGAGGTAGGAGGCAAGAAGTCTCCTGAGACTGAGGAAGGTGAAGGTTAAAAAGGTTTAAGAGTGGTCCCAGCTCGTGTGGCTCAGTGGACTGAGTGCTGGCCTGTGAACCAAAAGGTTGCCGGTTTGATTCCTAGGAAGGGCACATGCTTGGGTTGCTGGCCAGGTGCCTAGCTGGGGGCATGTGAGAGACAACTGATCAAAGTATCTCTTGCACATTGATGTTTCTCTCTCTTTCTCCCTTCCTTCCCCCCCTCTAAAAGTAAGTAAGTAAAATCTTTAAAAAAAAAAGAAGAAAGAAAGAAAGAAAGAAAGAAAGAAAGAAAGAAAGAAAGAAAGAAAGAAAGGTTAAAGAGAGGAAAGTTTGGAGTAGTCTTACATGAAAATGGAAGGACAACTGACCAAGGAAGGTCATGCAAGAGAAAATGGGCAGTGCAGAAAGCCAAATGAGGGTGGAGACCACTATTCAAAAATACTTACTAAAAAGTTACTACGTGTCAGGCGCTCTTTAGACACTAAAGATACACAGTAAACAAACAGACAAAAATTTTCTGCCCTGTGAAGCTTAGTATCTAGTGGGGGAAGGTAAATAATAAACAAGTAAATTATGAATATATGTAGCATCATCAAACAGTGATAAGTGCTACGGAGAAAAATAAACCAGGAAAGGAGGATAGGGAATGCTAATAGTGAGGGAATATGTTTTACACAAGGTGATCAGGAAGGCTTCTGTGAGAAGGCAAATGAATTGCAGCAGCACCAAATCTGTACTATTACATGATTACTGGGAACAGTACTCTGTCGCCCAGATCTAGAGGAGAAAAGGTGGATTGCACCAGGGATGGGATTCTGCCAAATGGTTTGGCAGTAGGATAATACTTCAAGTGACCTACAATGAGGCCTGCCAAGACAGGAAATGAAGGTGGGTAGGAGGCTGGTAAAACTAGTAGTGGGTGGAAGAAACCGAGGAAGCCAAAAAGAGGAATTTATGGTCGGAAAGTAGACTTTAAAATTTCAGGGAAGGGGCATTCCCCAGGGTTATTTCCCTGGTAGTGGGTATGGAGATGGGATGAAGGCGAAAGTCCTGTGGTTAATAAGATCAAACAACTTGAAGACGGCACAATGCATATGATCACCAAAGTCACCCAGAATAACAGCAGGATTTATGGTAAGTCAGTTATCAAATGAGCATGCCTTAGAGTCACCTGGAGGCTTGTTAAAAGATAAGAAAACTGGACCCCACTCCCAGAATTTCTTTAATAAATCTGAGGTGAGGCCCAAGAATATGCTTTTCTAACAAGTTGCCAGGTGTTGCCGATGCCTGTTCATCTGGTATTACACTGTGAGAACGACTGTGGTAGAGAAAAGTTATAGGCTATATGCATTAATGAGGGCTGGGAGATTTGGAGGCTATTAAATGATAAGAAGATATGGCAGGTGATGTAGCTAAAAGGTGATGTGGCGTTAGGTTCAATGAAGGAAGGATTCTGAAACAAAGATAGAAGAATGATTTAGAAAAGGTTTCTCTCTCCCACCACTACTATCCTAGTCCAGGTCTTCATCATCAACTACTAAATTATTGCAACAGCTCCTAACTTGACCCCTTGCTTCCTTACAGCCTATTCTCCACACGGCAGGCTGAGTGCTCATTTCAGAATGTTAGTAAGATCATGCCACCCCGTTCCCCCGAAACCTTCCAACTGCTTCTCATCTTCTTACTCAGATCCAAATCTAAGAGCCTCACATAACCCAGCCTATGTGATTTCTCTGACCTCCTCTCCTACCCACCCCCCCATTCACTGCTCACAGTGCTGGCCTCCCAGCCTAAACCCGTTTCTCCCTCTGCCTAGAATGCTCTTCTCCAGAGAGCCACAGGGTACACTCCTGCACTTCCTTCTGGTCTCTCTTCAAAAGCCTCCTCATCAAAAAGACCAACCAACCTATACAAACTAGTGCCCCTGTTACTCTGTCCTCTTAACCTGCTCTATATTTTTTCTAGCTTATCACCTACTTGACATATTAAAAATGTTAAGTATTTTCTGCCGGTCTTCCCTACCAGAATGTAAACCCCACCATGGCTGTATTTCTAGTTCCTAAACCAGTGCTTGGTACATAGTATTTCCTCAATAAATATGAATAAAGTGTTCTCAAGAATATGTGGGGATGTGAGACCAAGAGAGATTTGAAGAACTCTAAGATGGCCTCCAAGATTCCCACCGCAGGCTATGTCTGTCCTGTATAATCTCCTCCCCTTGAGTACACTGGGCTGGTCTGATCAGGTGAGTCCTTTTAAGAGTCTAGAGATCAGAGACAGAAGTCAGAGAGGTCTGAATCTATGGCAGGTGCCTTCTTCTAGGCCAGGGGTGTCAAACTCATTTTCACTGGGGGCCAGCCATCAGGCCACAGCAAGCTGAGTGGTAGACATTCTAGACAGAGGGAGCCACAGATGCAACAGCATGGAAAGACAAACAGTACAGAGTCCAGGGAATAAAATGTGATGGAGACCGATGCAGCAGAAGATGGGGCTCTGGGTAGGGCAGAGGCCAGAATCTATAGGTGATGAGAAAAAGTGAACAAAATTAAGCAGGGGTGGCAGTGTGGGGTGACGCAGTTCACTGTTTTTTAGAAAGGTTGCTCTCTGGTACTGGTATAAGAGATGAACTGAGAGAAACTGGAAGTGGCGAGATTAGTCAGGAACCCTTGGAGATGAGCAGACAAAGGATGGTGCAGGCTGGAACCAGGACAGGCAGTGGAGATGCTACCACCCCCTACTTGTGCTTTCACGATTCAAAAAAAATCTTGCTACCAAGCATCTATACCACCCATATATGCATTTTTTAAAGACCTTACAAAATGCCTTATTTGTTGAGAAAAAAAATCCCTTATTTGTATATGCTTATGATCTGAAAACTAAGTAAATGCATATTTACTAGGAGGGGAGAGGTGGTAGCAGAATCCACTCAGATGATGAACAAGGACAGAAAGACTTTTCACTGTGTATCTTTTTATACTTTCTGGCTTCTGAGTTGTGTGAATACATTACCAATTCAAAAACTTAAAATCAGAAAAACAAACATTTTCATCCATCTAGGCTGGTTACCTGTGTGTGTTTCCACATTCTTTAGCACGGGGTTCTGTTTGCCTCGGTGGAAAGACGCTGCTTGAGAATCCTGCCTCCTTACAGCACTTTTCTCCAGGTTAACCCTTCTGGAAGACTTGCTGACGACTGCCAAGCTCCCATCATCACAGGCAGATTTTGCTGGTCTTTCACTCAGATTATCCTTCAGAAGAGGGGCCATGCTGTTTCTGGGTCCTACATTTGCATGTCGCTGGCCCTCCTGTTTTGGTGGATTCCTGCCTGGGCGTGGCCTAGCCCCCTCCACTTCCCAGGGAGGCCTTTTCTGTGGATGTCTTCTCTGCTCATTGCGCCTGGCCCCAGACACATCCAGGGCTCCTTTTCTGAAGGCTGTATCCGAAGAGTCAGGTTGGATAACCCCCACAGGCTTGGAATTTTCAGGTCCAGCATCCTCCGGTTTGGGAGTCATTCTGTTACCCCACTCACATTTGAGTTTCCCCTTGACTTTTGGTCCTCTACCATAGTTGTATACAAATTGGGTTGCTTTTTTGGGTTTTGCTCCCCTCGGATCTGCGCCAACAATTTCCTTCTCACTTTCAGCAGGGCTGTACTCTCTGGGCTTTGTCCCACTCTCTGATCTGGCCACGTTTTCCAAGCCAGCTGCATCTGGGGTCTGGTCAGTTAGACTTTGTACTCTCTTGACTCTGATATGCTGCTTTTCACTCCTCAATTTCTGTCCAGCTTGATTCTGAAGGCTCTTGAGTGATTTATTAGAAGCAGAGGATTGGAAAGAAGTCTGTTGACTCTTAGGCTTGCTTCCCGAAGAATAACTGTGCTGATGAACACCAGAAATGTCATCATAAGGGACTTGCCTGGAAAGGTGACATGGAGGTGGTGAACTGTAATTTCTTCTACCAATCCTATTAGAATCTAGTCTTCTCTGACTCCCACAATTTAGACCAGAATTTTTTCTCTCCTGAGGAATGAACTCAGAAGCATCTGTATTGAATTTAAAAGTACCTAGGACAAAAGAAACAAACATGTCAATAAAGAAATTAATTGGTCAACCATGAAGCCCATAACTATAAGCAGTATCTAAAAGTTATTTTCCTAAGGACTTTGTATGAAACAGGCTCTCAGTAAGACCTATGTTTCCTATGAAGGTGATGGGTTCAAGGTGCTTGCGGAAGACTGATCATCCCATGTACAGCTGCCTCACCAATAGCCACTGCTGAGAGTTACCAAATAAAATTGCTCACCTGGGCCGTCAGGCATTATTCATACATGCATTAATTTTATCAGAAAATTTAAGGTCAGTAAATAGTTCAGAGTTGAGAAATCAGTCAGCAGGTTCCATGTGGTCTTTCAAAATTCTAATATAGCATTGTGTATTATCAAGTGAACAAGCTTAGGAAGCAGCCAAAATCATTTTAAAGTCTGGCCCTCCAAATTATGCTATGAGTTAGGAATACTACTTGACTGCTCTTAGCCTAGTGTCCTTATCCAAGGCAAAAGATGATAATACTATAGGTAATACTTAAAATAATGAGACATTAGTTCCCATCTCTTTCCCCCAAGTATATATTAGGTTGGCCAAAAAGTTCATTTAGTTTTTTCCATAAAATAAAAGACATATTTTTTAAAATAAAGATTTTATTCATTTATTTTTTTTAGAGAGGGGGAAGGGAAAGAGAGAGGGAGAGAAACATCAATGTGTGGCTGCCTCTCGCACGCCTCCTTCTGGGGACTTGGCTCACAATCCAGGCATATGCCCTGACTGGGAATTGAACCTGTGACCCTT
The DNA here is from genome assembly GCA_004024845.1 of Tonatia bakeri. Lineage (NCBI taxonomy): Eukaryota > Metazoa > Chordata > Mammalia > Chiroptera > Phyllostomidae > Tonatia > Tonatia bakeri. Next base: position 55,351 of record PVIA01005506.1, read on the forward strand.
TGGTTTGCAGGCCAGTACTCAATCCACTGAGTCACACCAGCCAGGGCCAAAAGACACATTTTTCATTTTCCCCAATAACTTTAATGATTTGGATATTTTGAGTATGTTGGCTATCTCCAGTGTAGTATAATATTGATTGCATTGAATTAATGTCTCAATTTGATCGCTATCAACTTCAGGTAGATCGTTAATCTACCTGACTGTGAAGCATCGTCCAGTGAGTCCAGCATGAAACTTCACAAACCACTTTTCACACACTTGATCATTCACAGCACCTTCTCCATACACTGTACAAATCTTTTTTTGTGTTTCAGTTGTGTTTTTACCTTTCTTGAAATAATTAAGCATAATATGCCAAAAATGTTGCATATTATCGTCCATCCTAAATATTATAGTGGCTACACAAAAATTCACCAATTTGGTTAAGTTTTTTTTTAATGCATGCAGATATAACAGCTGTCACAATACAATCTAACGAAATTGTTTTGAATGAAGTTAAAGACAACTAAGCACTACTAGAGCCATCTTGTGGAAAAAAAACAAACTAACTTTTTGGCCAACCTAATATTTTAGGTTTTCCATACATAACCTCTATAATACAATCCAGAATCCCAGAGTCTCAAAAATTAAGTATATGACCCTTCAACTCAATCATTTATTCCAATTAGCAAGATGCTTCTTTGTATAATCAATTCAGTTCCTGAACTAAATGATTTGCCTAAAAATACAAAACTAGTTAATGGAAAAGTCAGAACTATCCTCCTAAGTAGTATATAAAATATACTATGAATTGATATAGGCATGAAAAGACATAGGTTTAAGTCCCTGCCTATTACTTATTGTGTCCTTATGCAGTTACTTAACTCCAGTTTTCTTATATGTAATGGATAGTAATAATTTTTGCATCAAAGAATTGCTATGAAGAGTAAAGCAAGTTCGTAACATGGATAAGGTGGTTAAAATGACGCTTTATTACTGTTGTTAGGATTACAGACTAACTGCAAAACACAGACCCAACCCCTGATGGATGGGTGCAGTTCAGAGCCTGGGAGAGCCTGGGGGTTTCAAGTTTAATAATAAGCCTGTTAGGTACTTTATTAGGTACTTAACACATGCTAGGCAACATTTTAAGCACTTTTCATGTGTTAACTCATTTAATTCTTACATTTCTGTTGAGAAAACGAGACACAGAAAGAGTAAGTAATGTGCTCAAGGCCACTGGGGCATTCTAAAGCAGATTCAGAATTTCATCCCAGGCTATGTGGTTCTAGAGACTACGCTCTTACACTACCACTACGCTGCACTGTGAGAGGTTGGGTAGCTGGTACCATAGAAAGATACACTGAAGAACTGAATAGGCGCTGGATGTGTGGCTCAGTTGGCTGGAGCATTGTCTGGTAAACTGAAAGGTCATGGGTTTAATTCCTGGTCATGGGACATTCCTAGGTTGCAGGTTCAGTGCCCTGTTGGGGCATGCATGGGAGGCAACTGATCATTGTTTTTCTCACATCAATGTTTCTCTCTCTCTAGAATCAATAAATATATCCTCCAGTGAGGATTAAAAAAAATAACTGACTTTCTAATATTAAAAAAATAAAAGAAATGAACAAGATCAGAAAGGTCATAAGGTAACCTCTCCCTCAATCCAGGATTTGTCCTGAAAGCTTTCACACAGGCAGAACTCCAGGAATGGGGTAAAGGGCCTTACAAAATTGCAAGATTAGACAAATTCAGAAAGTAGCAGAGAAGGGGTTCTGGAAACCTAACAGACAGATTAAAGGTGGGAATGGATGGATTAGAACAAGTGGGTATTGTGCAGTTCTTTCCTGCTTAAGAAGCAAAGTTGAAATTAAAATTAAAATAAAAAAAAAAAGAAGCAAAGTTGGAGAGAGGGGCAAGAAAAAAGTCAGTAAATAGCCTGGAAAGGGTGTTTCATGTTAGGTGGTAAGGAATTGATAGAACTAGAGATTCTACACAGGGCAGCACCTATTCATACACAGCATATGTTCCACTAGCCAAGGTAGTAGGCAAAGCCCTCAGAAAAACCCTTAAGTGACATGAGGAAAGGGAAAAGGGCACACAAATCAAGAAACTAGACCCAAGACACAAAGATCTGACACCCCCCCCCCTTTAAATGGCTGGAAGTTACTCAGTAAATGTGATGTCTCATACCAAGTGGTAGCCTAGGTCCAAGATTACATGGCAGCCTGGCAGGTGTCCAACAGGTGTGTGGAGCAGAGTAAACTGCAGATTATAAAGTCCAGGAACAAAGCTAGCATTGGAGTCTGCCCATGGGCACAAACATAGTCCCTGGGATTGAGCTGCTGTTTGAGGACAGAGGCAGGCAAGAAAACTAAACCTTGAGTGGGGATAGAGGTGTGGGTTAGAGTTCATGATGAAATAAGGACATGGAATAGAAACTAAGGCAAAAAGCAAACTCAGACAAATGAGAGGAGTGGGGTGATCTTTGGAGTAGTGGACTTTGTCTCAGTAGATGGGGACGTGGAGGTTGTAACCTGGGACACAACAATGTTGGCCAAAACTATGACACACAAGTAGTCCCACCCAATTCTTCTTCAAACACAGAGAAGTGTGGAAATAGGCCAGAAGTGAGCCTGAGGATAGGACGATAAATGGATCCACTTTATTTTTTTAAGTTTTTTATTTATTGATTTTTAGAGAGTGGAAGGAGAGATAAACATCGGTTTGTTTCATTTATGCATTCACTGGTTATTTCTTGTATGTGCCCTGACTGAGGATCGAACCTACAACCTTTGTGTGCTGGGATGATGCTCTAACCAATTGAGCTACCCCTCCAGGAATCCAATTTAGGAGAGATGGAAAAACAATGGGTGGGAAAATAAAACACCAGCCTAAAAATGTTCCCACCTACCAAATGACTTAATACTTAAATCAGGACTGGGGTACACCAATGCTATGTGTTTTCCAACTTTCTGACAGGAATTCACAGTAATAAACACATTTTGCCTGCCACCCAGCACATAAATACATATGTACTCTTAGTACCATAACAGCAGGTAGGCGACAGACGACTCAAATCAATGACTGTTTGCAATTCTCATGCTGCGAACTGCTGCCTTTTTTCAAATAGAGTGGGTCCTGAATCAAATCAGTGGAGTGGATTGCAACAAGTATTTTTTTTTCCAAAAGAAATAGAGTGTATTAAAATAGTAAGGAAAACCACTGCTTCCTGAAACGTTTTAATATTTACATTTAGGTATGTGTGCACTGAAGTCTGGATATAAAACGTTCCTTTTCGGTCGCTATTCAAAAATATGCAAAACGAAGATCTAAGGTACATTCTGAAGGAAAGGGAAATGGATGTTGTATTAACACCAAAAACGAGGCTGTCTCTATACACAGAGGGCAACGTCGGGAGAGTTAGTGCGCTAACAATTATGGAACAGGTACAGTACGGCGGGAGCCTTCAAAAGAATTAATCATCCCCAATTTACAAATGAAGAAAATGACTCGGTCACTCTGCGAGTTCGTGGTAGGCAGGGATTGGAAACCACAGGTGTTCGACTCGCGCTCGCGCCGCTGCACTAGGACGCACGAATACACCTTATGCACAGCGCGCAATGCCACTGTGCGCCGAGACCCTGACAGTCACCGACGCCCGCTTGTGGGAGAGCAGTGAGGCCGCTGCCCCGGGAGGGCCGGGACACCCATTATCGACTCGCTGGGCGCCAAAATAAACCCAGCTACTGGGCTTCACGACCTAGCCAAAGACAGTCTAGGTTTCGGTCAGCACGACGCGCGTGGCTTGGCCCTTCCGAGCCACTATCCCAACCCTAGTACGCGCCATTCTCGCGATATGAATGGCCCAAGCCGTAGAACGCGTCACTGACCAAGCTTCCGCAACTCGAAAGGAGCCCTCTCCCCCGCTGGCCACAACAGTACCTGAGACAGGAGGCGCCTCCGCCATCCCGGGAGCACAGCAACACCTAAAGCGAGCCCTGCAGCCCCGCGAGCGCTGTCACCCGGTCACGTGCCCTGTACTTCCGGCGCCGCAGGAATATTCTCAACAGCGCGCGGAAGTAGACGGCCACAGAGTTTGCGCCGCCTGAGTCAACTATACTGTGCTCCCGTGACGTCAGAGAGTTGCGCCAGGCGCCCTGCGGAAGGAAGACACTAGTAACCGTAGTTTGCTGGGAACGCGGGCGTTGAGCGGCCTGGCAAGGGCTTGCGTAATAATTTTTTTCGTTTTTTAGGACTCACTGTGCTTACAAATCCCTGGTCCCTTTTGGCCTGCCACCTAACCAGTTTCACTTGGTCTTCTGCAGTCAACTGAGAGAACACTTTCCTAGAGTAGTTCCGGCTTGGGGTTAAAAAAAAAAAGTCAAAGGGCAATCTTGGCAAAAACTATCTGCCAAATAAAGGGTAATACACAAAGAGCTCTTACAAATCCGAAAAAGACAAACCACATTAAAAATGGTATAGAACTTGAACGGGCAGATAAGAAAACAGTTACAACATGAGGATAAGTTTGGAGGCACTGGTAATTTTTAAAGTATAAAATTCTAAATGAATGTGTGGAGTGTTTGTTACTGCATTACGAAATAGAACACATTTAAGTGTGAAGCGTCTACATTTGTAAAGTAATTCACTGGTCCAGGCTTCCACAAGAACGCAAAATAGATTTATTCACACACGTTTTCACGCATACTCTGTCTCAAGCATTTAAATGCTGGAAGAAAATAGTGAAAAAAATAAACTGGGCCCTACCCTCATAAAGTGCATTAGCTAGTGGGGGGGATAAAAACGAAGTAATTTAGCCCTGGCTGGTGTGGGTCAGTAAATTGAGCATACCCTCTGTAAAATAAAAGTTTGCTGGTTTGATTCCTGGTCAGGGTACATGCCTGGGTTGTGGGCCAGGTCTCTGGTGGCCTCTCCTTAAAAATCAAGTCTTTAAAAAAAAAAAAGCTAAGTAATTTATATTTACAAATTAATAATTTCAAATTATGCTGGTTTTATGAAAAAATTAAGAGCTTGAAATATTCAAGGTATTAAAATATTTGCTGGAGAACAGCAGTTATTTGCTGTAACTGGGCAGAGCAGTTACATTTTTGTTATATTAATGCAGAATATGATGGTAGCCTTGTGGTAAATGTGGGGAGAAAAGGAAAGATCTAAGGTATATTTAAGATAAAACCACTATACAGCTTCCAGACTTTCCCCAAAACAACAGGTGTGATGTGTTGTCATTGTTATTTTGTATTTCTGATTACCAATGAGTCTGACATTTCTTAGTGACCTTTTGAGTTTCCTCTTTTTATACTGCTTGTTCATATACATTGCCCATTTGCTTATTGGGCTTGCACAATTTTTCTTGCTGATGGTTTGTTGTATATTATAGGTCGCAATACCTTGTCAGTTTTAGACATTTCAGTTTTCATCTTCCATTAAGTCTTATAAATTTTGTTCTTTTTAAAAAAAAACATAAATCCTTAATTTCAACAGACCAGTTGATCTTCAGAAATTACCATATATATAAGTCTGGGTCCATTCAGGAGTGAGGAACCACACAGTGATATGAACAGGGAAGCTTTTATTTATTTAAAGACTTCCTGGCAAAAACAGACTCCCGGCCAAGATGGAGGCATAGGTACATATATGCTGCCTCCTTGCACAACCAAAAGAAGGACAACAAATTTAAAAACAAAAAACAACCAGAACTGCCAGAAAATTAACTGTATGGAAGTCCAACAACCAAGGAGTTAAAGAAGAAACATTTATCCAGACTGGTAGGAGGCGTGGAGATGGCAGCTGGGGCGGAGAGGATGTGTAGGAAGACCATGGCTGGCGGTCCTACATCTGCGTGTGAATAAACTGAAAGGAACTGGGGAGCAAGACAGACCACACAACCCAGGGTTCCAGCGCAGGAAAAAAAATTTCTGGCTGTAAAAAAACCTGGGGAGGTTTGTGGTGGCAGGAGAAACTCCCAGCCTCACAGGAGAGTTCGTTGGAGACCCACAGGATCCTAGAATGTACACAAACCCACTAACCTGGCAATCAGCACCAGAAGGGCCCAATTTGCTTGTGGGTAGCGGGGGAAGTGACTGAAAGCTGGTGGAGAGCTGAGCAAGCAGCATTGTTCCCTCTGATCCCTCCCCCACATACACCAAAACACAGTGACGTGGGTTACCCCACTGTGGCCAATACCTAAGGCTCCACCCCTTACAATGTCATATGTGTGCTGAGAGAAAGAAATATGGCCCAAATGAAAAGAACAGATCAAAGCTTCAAAAATAGAACTAAGCAACGATGAGACAAACAACCTACCTGATGCAGAGTACAAAACACTGGTAGTCAGGATGCTCACAGAAATGTATGAGTATGGTTGTAAAATAGACAAAAAAGTGATGGCTATGCAAAGTGAAATAAGGAAAAATATACAGGGAGCCAACAGTGAAAGGAAGGAAATTGGGACTCAAATCAATGATTTGGAGCAGAAGGAAGAAATAAACATTCAATCAGAGCAGAATGAAGAATTAAGAACTCAAAAAAAATGAGGAGGGGCTTTGGAACCTCTGGGACAACTTTAAACGTTCCAACATCTGAAGTACAGGGGTGCCAAAAGGAGAAGAGGAAGAACACAAAATTGAAAACTTATTTGAAAAAATAACGAAGGAGAACTTTCAAAATCTGCCATAGGAAAGAGACTTCAGGAAGCTCAAAGAGTCCCAAAGAAGTTGGATCTAAGGAAGCACACACCAAGGCACATCATAATTACATTACCCAAGATTAAGATAAGGAGAGAATCCTAAAAGTAGCCAGAGAAAAGGAGACGGTTACCTACAAAGGATTGCCCATAAGACTTGGATGATTTCTCAAAAGAAACCTTGCAGGCAAGAAGGGGCTGGAAAGAAGTATTCCAAGACATGAAAGGCAAGGACCTACATCCAAGATTATTCTCTCCAGCAAAACTATATCATTTAGAATGGAAGGGCAGATAAAGTGTTTTCCAGATAAGGTCAAGTTAAAGGAGTTGACCATCACCAAGCCCTTCTTATATGAAATGCTAAAGGGGCTTATCTAAGAAAAAGAAGATGATCAAAAATGTGAACAGTAAAATGACAACAAACTCATAACTATCAACAACTGAACCTAAAAAATCCCAAAACAAAAACAAACTAAGCAATCAACTAGAACAGGAGCAGAATCACAGAAATGGAGATTAAATGGAGGGTCATCAGTGGGGAAGGGGAGGAAGAATGGGGTAAAAGGTATAGGGAATAAGAATCATAAATGGTAGGTACAAAATAGACAGGGGGAGGTTAAGAATAATATAGGAAATAGAGAAGCCAAAGAACTTACATGACCCATGGATAAGAACTAAGGGAGTGGGGGGGGGGGGATGATGGTTGGAGGGGCAGTGCAGGGTGGAGGGGAATAAAGTGGAGAAGAAAAATGGGACACCTGTAATAGCATAATCAATAAAATATACTTTAAAAAAGTCTTATTAACTATAACAGGGGATTGGAGTAATAAAGATTGGCTAGTAAAGAATCAAAAGATAAGTCTAAAAGAACTCAGGATTAGCAATATAATAGCCACTACTGTAAGGCTGATTGAGATAAAGTGTCCAATAAAGATCTTGTTAGAGAGGATGTGCCTGTGGCTCACTAGATGTCAGGGAAGCCACTGTAGTGCTGCAATGGCAGAAACTGCCAAAAATCTACCTGGAAGGTTTCTGGGGAAAGTCATTTACAGAGGTGTCTCACAAGAGGCATTCTACTACAAACCACCTGGCGGGGAATGCCAGAAGTCTCTGGCTGCTGGCCACCACACACTGAAAAAGCCAGCTGCTGATGAAACCATGTGTGTTGTAGGAGCCAGAAACTGGAGAAGCTGCTCAGGGCACGAAGCCGGCCTAACGAGAACACTAGAAACAGGAGGCAAAACACTTTTTTCCTTCGATATCTCTCTGGTGCCCTCTACTGACAAAGCTTAATACCTGCGAGCTGGCAAAGGAGAAATAAACTGACCAAATCCATTTCGCACAGCAAGCTAAAAGGGTAAATTTGGAACTGAAGGGCAATAATTTATTACTGGTACACTAGGGAACCTACTCATTATTTTCAGAACTTGTAAAATAAGTGGAAGTAACCAAGCGTTTATCCTGCCTTCCTAATACAAACAGTACTTCACACAACATAGCAAAATTTGTGACAAGCAATGAAAGTAGTGCTCAGATAGAAATTTACAGCTGTAAATAATTGCACTAAAAAGAAGCTCAGACAATGGAGCATTATTCAGTGCTAAAAAGAAATTAGCTATCAATCCATGAAACACACACGGAGGAAACTTAGACAGGTATTACTAAGTGAAAAAAGCCAATCCAGGAAACAAAAGAAAAAATAAACAAATGTGACTACATCAAACTAAAAAGTTTTTGCACAGCAAAGACCATCAACAAAATTAAAAGACAACCCACAGAATGGGAGAACATATTCACCAACACATCTGATAAGGGGTTAATATCCAAAATTTATAAAGAACTTATCAAACTCAACATCAAACCCCCCCCAAACAATCGCATTAGAAAATGGGCAAAGGACCTGAATAGGCACTTCTCCGAAGCATACAGATGGCCAGTAGACATAGGAAAAGATGCTCAATGCCACTAATCATTAAAAGAAATGCAAATTAAAACCACGATTAGATTATCACCTCACACCTGTCAGAATGTAACTTTGGCTACATGTAAGAACTACCTGGGGAGCTTTTAAAAATTCAAGAGTCCACACTGTATGGGGGTAGATCCGTGCAGTAAATACACACACAGTTTTCTACGTGATGTAACTGTAAGAAAATATGAAAGGAAAGCTGAGGGATATGGATAATAGAAGTAGAAGTGCCAGACTTGTTTTAATTGGATCATTCCAGTCCCCTCTATCCTTGCTAAACTCCCAGGGCTGATACATGTCAACCTAACGAGACTACCTGCACTCAGTTTTGCTTCTCTCTAGTGGTTAACAGGGGAGACACTGACCAGAGATGCTGTCTGGTGGAAGCTACAGGAGTGATCATCAGAGGTTATGTGGTGCCTGGGGCTCTCTACCACAGGAGTCATCCTCCCTATTTTCCTTAATTTCACTGGGATTGACAGCCCAGAGCTTGGCTTTTGGTCTTTTCTCAGTACAGCAAGAATTAGCAGAATGTCAAAGGTGTTAAGAAGTTCCAGGGAGGGGAAACTACATGAGCACAGGCCAGGAATCGTGACTGTATGATGGATGCGAGGGAACTAGAGGCAATTATTAGAGCACAAAATTGAAAAATGGGACATGCCGTGGAGAGAGGCTGCCGAGAAATTTTTCAGGACTCTTACGACAGGAACCTAACTCCAACTAGTTTAAGCAAAAAAGGGGATTTACTGGCAGAATTCTCTGATAGCTCACAGAATTAAAAGAAAAGATGTAGAGACTTGGAGCGCTTGGGGAATACCAAGGATTAGCAGTCAGCGCTAAGTGCCATGAGGATTCTTTCATTCTGTCTTGCCTTGGCTCCTCTCTGGTCTCAATATCTTAGGGTTCTTGTACTGGCAGTTTTTTAAGAAAAGAAAAAAGCATTCCCCCTAGTTTCCAGTTAGAAAACTTGAGAGTTAAATTTCAATGGGCACAGCATAGTCACAAGCCCACTCCCATAGCTCAGAAGAGTAAGGGCAGGGCTACTCTAATTGGTATTTTTCCAACAATCACAGTGAAGATGGGGGACGTCACCAGTTCTCTAAAAGAGAATTCTGTTCTAAAAAGACTAAGCAATAAACCATTACTAACAGGCAGGGACCAAGGCATAGAGAGCTTTTTATGTCCCACTGAAGAACATGGTCAAACTGATGTTTTAGAAAGGTAAGTATGGCTGCATGTGATGAATGAACTCAAGGAAGTAAAACCATGCAAGAAGAGAAAGCAAATAATTTATTCCAAAAGATTATGTGAATGAGGTCTAGGTCAAGGAGAGATGAGAAGAGGAAAGGAGGGATGAGAAGCGCTAAGGAATTAAAAGCAGGGCTTAAGGATTAATTGAATGTGTAGGGTGAGGCTAAATGTAGGATCAGACAACTCATATGCTCTGTTTTGAATGGTGGAGGACAGTGGTTCCATTAGCTGAGACAGGGAAAACAGAAGATTCAGGTCTGAGGGAAAGGTAATGGTTGTCTTGGCCATTTGAATGTGGAGTATTTGTGGGCTTCTGGAACACCCATATATTTGTTAGGCAAACAGCCGGATATAACTAGGATTCTGAAACTCAGGGACAAGATCAGGGACAGAAGTATCAACTTAGAGTTCAATAGGTAAAAGACATGAAAATAGCTGACATCACTAAATATAAGTGAGCAGAGAGAAGTATAGTGGATAATGGTTACAAAACTGAGGAAGAGTAACATTATAGGGTTGGAGAGATGCAGATTTCAGAAAGGAGTCTTAGGGAATAGTCAGAGAACAGGAGAACCACCGAAGCCAAAAGAATGGATATTTTAATAGAGTGACTGAGACAGCATAGGGACCTGGACCCAAGAATAGAAAATACTGGGTGGCTAGGAAGCCAAGTCCAGACCAGGTGGTCATAAGGAACACAGGGTAAATTAACTGGAAAAATGTCACCACTCCTACTCAAAAAACACAGACGTAGCTGATTTTACCTTCCCTCTACTTGCCTACTTAAACTACTGACCCACATAAACATTTGACCAAGGTCTGACTGCTCTACAATCTTCCTAGGATGGTGGTAATGAGCAGTTCACCATATTGCCCCTGTAGTGCAGGCATGAACATAGTTCAGGCACCAAGGCTGGGAAAAGAAGTTACCTGACCCTGATATGGAAAATCCTTCAAGCCAGGCCTTTTTCAAAAAGTCCACCAGCTTTATCCTCAGCTTATGAAAGCAGAGCCAGCCCCAAACCTGTTCAGAGGAACTTCCTTTTCTCTGTGTGCCTCCCCTGAGCTGGAACATAAGCTTAACCAAGTCCACATGGAAATTTCTCCAGGATTTCCTCTCGATTCCTATCTGGGGTAACCCAAGAACCTCAATGCTGGTAACAGCATCCAATCCAATAAAGAGGTCTAGCTGGAGGACTACCACCCATTAAAATTGACAATTTATGCGTCACTGATAACATTGGCAAGATAAAAATAGAGGAGTATTTGCTGACAGATGCTACATTTTAGGTAATAGTGGGACATTTACTTGGGAATGCCCGGAATTGAAATAATAAGAGGTCTAGGTTGTTGAGTTATTTTGAGTCATTGTTGCATCGGTAATAGTTAAAATCACGGGTGTGAGATATCTCAAGGAGAGCATCAAGGGTGAAGTCCCAAGACTGGAACTACGATAGAAGAAATATTTAAAGGGCTGAGTGAGAACTTGTAGGAAAGTCAAGGAAGGTTTCAAGAAGGTAATGATGAATAATATAACGTTCGCTCCCACTGGACGGCTTCTTGGGAGAGTGAGGTAAGTAGGGGTGGGAGAAGGTTCCATGTGTCTCACTCCCACCTGTAACCAAACAGTGAAGTTTTGAAGAGAGGAACTGCTGGCTGTTGATATTTACTGGGTTAATATAGAGACTCCATAGAGCTGGTGCTCAATAAATGTTTATTGGATTGACTTGACTAATGAAAGGCTGGTGCATGTGCCATTGTGAGGCACCAGTGAGGCTGAGTGAGGAAAGGAGGAGGTAAAGACCCTGAAAATCAGGCAGGAATTTGGACTTGTTGTAGGACTCCCAAGAAAAGACTGAAGCCCCTGCACAATTTTACCAATGAGGAAACAGAAATTTAGAGAAGTGAGGAGACTACTTAGTAGTTATTAAATGACAGACCCAGGGCCGAAGCCTGGATTGTTCCTCGCTCTTTCTTCTACACCACAATGCCACCAGGTAAATTTCTTTCTTTAGTGGAGTTTTTAGACTGAATCCACATTAAAATTACATTAAATTTGGTTTCTGAAGTGGAGGTTTTAGGCTGAAGTGATATTATTAAAATTATATCCTTTTGAAAAATATTTATTGAATATAAATAAATGTCTTATACATTAAATATCAAGAAATATTCAGTACTGATTACAAGTCAGGCTGCAATACTGAGGGAACCACAGACTTAATAAACACCCACTCATGACATAGTGATAATTCCATTCCCATACTGGACACAGTAATGATTACTCACAAGACACAACAAAACTCATCAAAAAAGACCATCACTTTGCCAACCTATAATATCACAATAGAAAATGATTTTGAATCATAATATGAACAGTCCCAAAAAGCTCATCTGCCTTATCAATTTATCAGGTCAATTTGAGATTGTGGAGTTATAACTATCATAAAATCTAAAGAGTCCCATTTCCTTGATTTCATTTCAAAATATTAGTAAGGAATAAAATCATATATACCTACTAACACTTTTACGTAAGTTAGTCTTTCATAAGAGAAAGGGAATAAAAATTTAGTACAAAGAAAGCATCCCCCAAACAGTGAGTCTCTTAACGGGGGGGAAAAAAAAGAGCAATGTAATTAACTTTTCCTTTAAAGAAAGGAAAGAAACCTTAATCTGTTATGGCAAATTTGGAAAGATAAATATCTCCTAGTCCCAGAATAAGTATTTATTTTACACCATGTACTTGAATGATGCAAGTCTATGAAGCAGGGATCTGTGGCAATCCAAATTCATCCACCAGGACTCCATCCTGTAAAAAGGGAACAATGTTTAGTGCCAATATTTTTCAACTGATAAAAAAAATGATTACAAATACTTAGTAGCTAAAACTCATCTCCAAGTGTTTAACCAATGAAAGTCAAAATCCCACTCAGATGAGAATGAGATTTTTTATGAAAGATAAGGATGGAAGTGATGAACCTGAAGAAGAACTGGAAGAGATCAAAAGGGGTGATCACTGCAGGGTAAATGAAGAGTAAGAGAGAAAGAGAAACTTTAGTGTAAATCTAGAAAGGGGAAACTGAGGCTAGGAGTGGTAGTCCTGGCCTACAGATTCCCATTTTCACTCTGTTCTCTAAAGTGAACAACTAACTTTTATAGCCTCCCGAATCCTTGAAGGAGCAGTGCCCAAACTTATAGGCAGTCATACTGCTATCAATTAAGAAATCGTATCCCAACAGCACTTTAACTCACGAACCTATGACCTTCTAGAAGTGGACATAACATACATGCTCCACGGAATTAAAAATGTGGGCTATGGTACTATTAATTAAAATTATTTCGCCCTGGCTGGTGTAGCTCAGTGGATTGAGCACGGGCATGCAAACCAAAGGGTTGCGGTTCGATTCCCAGTCAGGGCACATGCCTGGGTTGCAGGCCAGGTCCCCACTGCGGGGCGCACGAGAGGCAACCATACATTGATATTTCTCTCCCTCTCTACTCCCCCCCCAAAGACAAATAAATAAAGTAAATAAATGAATAAATAGGTAAAAAAAAAAAAAAAGAACCCACATTCTGGTGTCTGTCTGCCTGCCTGTCTCTCTCTCTCATGCCCATATAAGCCTTTCCTCCCCCTTTCAAAAAAAAATTATTTCACATGTGCTGAGAAAATGCAGCCTATGCACCTGGAACCCTGAAATGGCCAGAGGTGTAGGGCAGACAGGAAGGGTATAGTAGAGGAGGATAAACATTCACAGAAATCAGCTATAGTCCTGGCTGGTGTGGCTCAGTGGACTGAGTGCCAGCCTATGAACCAAAGGGTTGGTGGTTCAATTCTGAGACTAGGGCACATGCCTGGGTTGTGGGCCAGGTCTTCAGTATGGGGTGAGTGAGAAGCAACCACACATTGATGTCTCTCTCCCTCTCTTTCTCCCTCCCTGTCCCATCTCTAAAAATAAATAAATAAATAAATAAAATCTTTTAAAAAGTTAGCTATAAAGGACCTGAGAAATTACCTACTTATCACTTTTTGCAGCCCCCATTTTACAGGTGAAAAAACACTGATGAGATTCAGAGAGAAGACATGAATTGCTAATTTGCTCAAAGTACATTGTAAATAAAGGCAGGGCTGAGACTGGCTTCCACTCAAGGACTCTGTCAACTACATTATGCATACTCAATGTGCATGTTGGGAGATAAGGCAAACACCAAGACTGTAAATGTTCAGTGGCAACAAAAAAATGACACACTATACCAGGAACTAAGATGGAGTGAAAACAACTTCATATGCAGCAAAACTTTATCTGCTTATAATAATGATAATCATGTCACTTTGGACAGGGCTTTAAGTTCCCAAAGCCCTTTTACATACAAGATCTAATTTGATCTACACAACAATTATGTGAGATCATACCTGTACAGATGCAAGAAACAGAAAAGTACAAAACAGCTAAGTGGTTTGCCAAGGTCTTACAGTCAACTGCAGAGACTTAAACCCAGGTGTCCTGCTTCTTTTACTGTATTGAATTAGAATCTTTCCACATTGAGTTTTATACTTAAAATTGTTAATCCCTAATTTATAACATCCACCCTACAATTAACCAGTGTGCCTGGAGAGTAGAACCTTTTATACTGCTGCCTAGCACGCTTCCCACATGTGTTGCTGATGGTTTCCCAGGAAATGTCTAAAACCTAAAATTGGCACTCAGTGCAAGTTCACAACAAGGTTAATTTGTAATATTATACAAACTGTCATTGTATAAAAGCATTCCTGCATATCCACGACACTATTTACACTGCCTGTCCATAATCTGATGCAGGAAAACTGGGCTTTCAAGGGTACCCAAAATAATGACTAAGACAGTCTTTCCTTGTTCTACCTTAAGAGCACCTTTTGGATTCCTAGACTGGTGATCAAGCATAAACCTTTATAATCTTCATAGAAAATATAAACAGAAAAAGTTTTCACCTTATTCTTTGTGTCAGTGGGAACACCTTCTGGAATTGCAGGTGCAGATGCTGCTTCATCCAAGTAAGAACTGTCCTCATCAGCCAGAAGCTCATCACCCAGTGCATCCAACTCTGAAATCGAAGTAGTCAACATTTCAAAAATATGTAAACAAAAAAAAATAGCAGCTCATGTTAAGGAAGCCCAATTATTTATAAGATGAACATTTAAAAACAAAGAATAAGGGATTATTAATTTCTATTTTCAAAATAAAAATTAAAAAACAAAACAAAACAAAACCCAAAATAATTAGCATTATAAGAAATTTTCAAGGGAACTAATGTGGTAAAATCTATGACAAATCAAAATCAAAATAAAACAAACAAACGAAACAATCATTCCCTATGGATTTATAAGGCCCCAGTCTTCATGAGAAGACTCTGGAGTTATCAGTTGGCCAATTCAAATTAGAAAATCCTGACAATGAATGTAAAAACTTCTCTCTCATTTATTGATGAACTTGAAAGAAGACAATGAAAGTAGGCAGAAATTGTGGTACACAGAGTGATCATTACATGAAGTCAGGCTTTTAAAAAAAATTCTATGGTAAAATGAGTAAAAAGTGATCAGGAGGAAAGACAATAGCAGGCAGAGACTCATTAGGGGAAATTCTAGATGGGAAATAAAAAATTAAGAAATTAGTGGGAAAGAGGTTCTAGATAAAAACAGAAAATAGAGAAATGGAGCAATAATAATGTTACAGGGGTATCATGTGACAGAAAATCCAGTGTAGTGGTTCTGCCATCTACCCAGTTACTCATGCTAGAAATTGACAAGACATCCTTGATACCTCCCTCTCCCTCCATATCTAATCAATTACTAAGTCTGTCCACTCAACCTCCTAAAATGTCTTCATCTTTTTTTTAATCCTCACCCTAGGACATGCTTATTGATTTTAGAGAGAGGGAAAGGGAGGGAGAGAGACAGGGAGAGGAACATTGATTGGTTGCCTCTTGTTCATACCCCAACTGGGGAACAAATCCACAACCCAGACATGTGCCTTGACTGGGAATTGCACCTGTGATCTTTCAGTTTACGGGATGACAATCCAACCAACTGAGCCACATTGGCCAGGGCAAAATGTCTTCAATCTGTTCACTTACCTGTTTCTGCTACCACAACTTTAGTCTCAGACACCATCATCTCTTAAACAGATTGCATGAATATTTTCTAAACAACTCTCACTGAGGCCACCCAACAACCCTTCTCATTTTTTCTTACTAACTCCTACTCATCCTTCAAGTCCCATGCCTGTCCCCCACTCCCAAATATGAGGTCTGTCCAGAATGTATCCAGTCACGTAAAATGAAAAATAAAAACATTTATTAAAGAAGATACAAGACACAAAAACACTGTATATAGGACAATGGTGCCTCAGTAGCCTTCAAAGTAGGTACCTTGGGACCTCACACAGTTCTCCCAGTTGCCATCAGCTGCCCTGTTGTATTTTCCTGAATCTCATAGATGGTCTGAAATCTCTACCCTTTCAAAGGTGATTTTAATTAGAAGTCACGGGATGCCAAATCTGAGCTGTAGGGGAACCAAGTCACCTGGGTGATTCGATGTTTTGCCGAAAAACTCTGCATGAGATGTGATGCATGAATGGGCGTGTTGTCGTGATAAAGTTACCCAATCACTGTAGCCCATAGCTGCAGCTTTCTGAATCATCTGAATAGTTTCCGCAGAGGAATGTTCAAAGTTAATGCAAAAGTCTGATGTAGATTCATTGCTCTACTCACTCATTTTGAATGCGTTGGCCACAATACACATGCTCACTCAATGGCATCCACCACCCCCAATGACTAATACAGTGAAGTCATCATTGTTCACGCATGTGCATTCCAGTCCACTCTCCTTGGCTGCCAGGTTACATAGATACCACGCAAACCATTCTTGTTATAGTAACAGTGGCTGGAGTTTTTGTAGACAGATCTTATATGTTAAGATTCCCCAGCTATGTGCTTCATAGTACCCCATACTTCTCCAACCATTTGTGCTCTTGTAATTAACTACTTGAAAGAAGCAGTTTCTTACCCTGCACAAGAAGCTTAAGAATGAATGGGTCGTATCTGGTTTTTCCAATGCTGAATCCCCAGCACCTAACAGTGTCTGGCATATAGCAGATGCACAGCAAGCATCTGCCAACTACTGTTTCTTGATCTGCACTGCTGTTCTGAGTGAGAGGACTCCAAGTGGCAAAACGGGAAACAAAATCAAAAGGAAAACAGCAGAGAAAGGCAGCGTTTAGACACCAAGCACTGGGTCAGCAGAGGCCTTTGCGAGGACCTTCCTTTAGAACTTGTCCCTCCCAGAAATGCTGGTGGAATATATAAGCTCAATTTGGCTGCCTCACACACTTTCTTCCCGAAGACTGTACCATAAACTACCTCTCAAGGAAGCCCCACAGGAATTTTCTCTACTATTTGGGGAAGGGTCCTAGGCAGCTCCTCCTTTCAGACTCTAAAGCTAGATATGCATTGCTTTTCCCGTAACTTACCTGCTTCCAGGTCATCTTCATCTAACTCTGGGGTGCCGTAACTACGACTCAGTGCTTCTTGGATTTCATTCGCATCTTCCATCATATCCTCTAGCTGGTCTTGTAAATCCTATGGAAATATATGACAGAGTTTTTATTCATTTCTTACCACAGTTCTCTACCTTTTGCCCCTACTCTCCTCTGAATCTCAGAAAAGAGTAATTCTTAAAAAGATGATGTATAAAAAAATGCAGCCTTGGCTGGTGTGGCTTAGTGGTTGAGTGGATTAAGTATTGGCCTGTGAACTGAAAGGTCACCCGTTCGATGCCCAGTCAGGGCACATGCCTGGGTTGAGGACCAGGTCCCTGGTTGGGGGCATGCAAGAGGCAGCCAACTGACGTTTCTCTTGCACATTGATGTTTCTCTCCCTCTCTTCCTCCCTCCCTTCCCCTCTCTGAAAATAAATAAATAAAATATTAAAAAAAATACAGAACACACAGTAAGTTCTCAACAACTGTTAGTTCCCTCTTTTACCCCAGTCCTTAACTAGTGACTATTTTTAGTCACTAGCTGAGCAGGGGCTCCTCTAATGGATAGGTTCAAGAAACTCCTAAATGTCCCTTCTAATTAAAAGCACAAGAAAGTGAGCTTAAAGAATTATTTAAAAATCACATGTTTGAAGAATTTCCCTAACAATAACTGTAACTGTCACCGACCTATGTAATTCTCTTCCTGTTTTTGGTGGTAAAAATATAAACTCAAAAATAAAGAGGGACCCTGGCTGGTGTAGCTCAGTGGATTGAGCGCGGGCTGCGAACCAAGCATCGCAGGTTCGATTCCCAGTCAGGGCACATCCCTGGGTTGCAGGCCACAGCCCTCAGCAACTGCACATTGATGTGTCTCTCTCTCTCTCTCTCCTCCCTTCCCTCTATAAAAATAAATAAATAAAATAAAAAATCTTATAAAAAAATAAAGAGGGACAAAACTGGTGATCTTGTACTTGAATTTAAGGAGCCTCATGGAAATCCAAAGTCTTACTGCAAGAATAGATGTCCATTATCTCCCTGTCATTACAGCAAGTTTACCTGAAACATTTTATCAAGCAAGTTACATTATCAACATTTTTCTAATTAATGGAGAAAAAGAGGTAATTGAGACAAGCAAATGACTTTTCTTGAGTTAGCCAAAGACTGCCCACATTTGTAAGAAAGGAGGCAGTAGCAGAAACAACTGGGTTGTACAGAAAGTTATACTTGGCCTGCCATAGTCAGGGAAACACAGAGTGGATTCAGGATAGGCCTGATATCTGAGGAGAATCTGAGAAGTGGTATAGCATAATAACGGGCAGTTAGTAGTCAAACATGTCCAAGCTAAAATTTTGTCATTACTCCATGAAAAATGTCTCTAAGCCTTAGTTTCTTCATCTGTAAAATGGGATTATTAGTAGCCACATCTCATAGGGTTGTATAAAGCTTTATTGCAGTAATATATGTCAAGCATTAAGCACTTAATACTATGAACCTTCTACTATGCTAAGGATGTGCAGAACAACAATATACTCCTCACGCACTGAAAATTCCACATAATGGGGTAGTGCTGACACTGCAGAAGGCCCGAACCAGCATCACTTATCCTTCAGAATTTCTAGAGCAATACGAAACATCTGAAAACTCCTTGCTGGCCCCAAATCAGAGGTTTATTTTTCCAAATAAAGGGTGGAAAGTAAAATAGAAAAAAACATTAAGAAAAGAAAACATGCCCTGGCTGGTGTAGCTCAGTGGATTGAGCTCGGGCTGAGAACCAGGCATCTCGGATTCGATTCCCAGTCGGGGCACATGCCTAGGTTGCAGGCCATGTCTCCCAGCAACCACACATTGATGTTTCTCTCTCTCTCTCTCTCTCCCTCCCTTCCCTCTCTAAAAATAAATAAATAAAATCTTTAAAAAGAAAAAAAAAAAAAAGAAAAGAAAACACCTCGCTTTCCTGCATTTCCAAGTGTCAAACTACCACACTGTACATATGTAACATTTTGCTATGAAGAGAAGCACTGGCTGAAACAATAATTAAGAGTGAAAATAATGTAAACTGATCAAGTCAAATTAAACTATGCTACTAAACACCAAGATAAGATATTCTCCCCAAATCATCTAGGAATAGGCTTCCTAGCAACAGACTCTAGGATGGACACAGAAAAAAAGTCATCACACAAAGAACTGATAGACTCAGTACTGGATAAACAAAAGAAATATAAACAAGTGCAAGCACTAGACTTGACGTGCAAAAACTGAAAAATAAAAAAGAGAAACAGAGCTATACACATACCCACACAGAGAGGCAAAATTTAAAAATGAGAGCTATAGGCCCTGGCTGGGCAGCTCAATTCATCAGAGGGTGGTCCTGATATGCCAATGTTGCAAATGGGATCCCTGGTCAGGGCGCATACAAGAATTAACCAATGAATGCATAAATAAGTGAAACAACAAATCAATGTTACTCTCTCCCTCTCAAAAAATCAGTAACTAATTTTTTTTAAAAATTAGGGATATAAAACAATAAAAATATTTCACAGTATTTTAAGAAAACAAATGAAATTCAAAGTACAGGGTCTGGTACAAATAACGCCTGTTTTATTACAAAATCATAAGCTTGTAAATCTGTAACATAACAATATCACACTCAAGCACACAATATGGCATTTTTAGGTGAAATGTTCAAATTAAAACTATAAGTTATTGCAGCCATATTACCCTACCAACCACACTCAGGCAGGAGTTACTTCGGCCAGACCCTGGCTATAACCCAACCAAAGATACACACACACACACGCACACACACACACACACACACCTCCCAAAAGAGAAAGAAGCTCTCCACCTGTCATGTGGGCATACCTATTACAGGACAAGTAAAGGATAATTAGGCAGGGAAACAGATAACCACAGATGAAAGATGGAGAGACATACACAAATCCCCCCCCAGAAAAACCAAAGTTTCTATTTTATTATATAGCTCTAATGAAAAGACAAGGAACCCTAAAAGCAAAAAATAAAATTCAATTTCATTATATTTTATTATCAAGTAGTAGTATACAAATAAGATAAACATAAATATAACATTTTTCTCAGTAAATCTCCTGGAAGATATCACTAAGCTTAATTCCTTGGAAGCAGAGACTGGTGAACAATTAGCAGGATGGCCACAGGCAGTCTAAGAAGGAATGTTCAAAAGCAGCAAGAAGGAAGAATGCTGTCATTCCTCACTCTTACAATGTCATTCCTCACTCTTACAAAAGACCGAAAGACTGGCACTGCCAGGGAATACCTCTGCAGAGACACTAAAATGTTGGGTATGTAGTAAGTACTCAACCGACACTTCTTGAATTGGACAGAACTACTTTATGTCCTTTAATAGCCTCTCATTCATTTGTTCATGAACCATCAAATTCTTTCTGTGGACAGGCATCGTTCAAGGCACTGGGGATATAACAGTGAACAAAATCAAGTCCCTACACTCATATAGAGACATTCTACTCAAATGGTAGACATAAAGGGCACCACTGTATTTTCAGAAAAGTCTCTTCAACTCTGGCCAGTTACCACTCCCTCCCCTGCTACCTCCGCTTGCCACCTGGGCTGGTCACACGAGAGGTGAGAGGAGCCACCCTCTTAGGGCTAACTCCCAGTCAAAACACAATCTCAAAAGAAATGCTAATTTTAAGGACCTAATGACATTATCACAAATCTAGAAAATTACTAGAAGAAGAAACCAACCTCACACCAGGAACTGTTTTAAGCACTCTACATATATATGCTCACTTAACACTCACGACAATCCTAGGAGATGGGCAGCAACATCACTACTTACAATTGAGGAAACAGACTCCAAAGTCATTGAGTTAGGAGTAACAGGAAACCAGGTGCTTATTTATCAGTGCTAATTACATGCCAGGCATTGAGCGTGTAGATACACCAGCTCATTTATTCCATCTTCATAACAACCACATGTGGTATGAGGAGCCCTGCAACATGGAAAGCAATACCTCTGGTACCCTGTCCCAAAGTTACTTATTAGTAAATGGTGGGCCTGAGATTCCATTCCTCTTCTCTGCCCTTACCCTCACATACACATTCATTTGGGTTCTTTGAGAAACCAGTGCACTCTTGCAGAAACCATTATTCGTCTCACCTCGATCTGGTCAATTTTCACTTGCTTGTATGCTTTCTTCATCTCCTTTACTCCCAGTTTCATAGCATCAACCTAAAAAAAGGTTAAGAGAAAACACAATGTCTGAAGATGCTATGCTGGTTAAACTGTCTTTTTAAAAACCATGGGAAAGAGCACAAGAGCACAAAGATAAAATAAAATCATGCGAAGAGGTGCTGTGCAAGTACCGTGGTCTTGGTGTCCTTCAGTGACTGGATGGTGT
The DNA here is from genome assembly GCA_004024845.1 of Tonatia bakeri. NCBI lineage: Eukaryota > Metazoa > Chordata > Mammalia > Chiroptera > Phyllostomidae > Tonatia > Tonatia bakeri. Next base: position 77,160 of record PVIA01005506.1, read on the forward strand.
AATTGGCTTGCTCCATGTTAAATGACTGTTGGGCGAGATTGTCCCGCTGCTGCTCGTACCTTTTCAGAGGGAATCAAGAATGCCAAATATGAGCCGACTGAGATCCTCAAGAAGAAAGTATCTCTAATACTAAATAAGAGAATTTTCTTTAAAAAAAAGTTTTAAAATTAAATACAGGAAAATTAGCCAAAACAATCACTAAGCCAGTGATTTTCAACCTTTTTTAGTCTCATGGCACATATAAACTAATTACTAAAATTCTGCAGCACATCAAAAAATACAATTTTTGCTGATCTGACAAAAAAAGGTGTAATTTTATTTCATTCTTACCAGACAGCTATTATTGTTGGCTGTTGTCATTTTCTTAAATTTGACAATCTCAGGGAAAAGAGGTCAGTGTCCCTGACTAAATAGTCAGGAATTGCATGTTTTAAAAAATTCTTGCCTTGGCTGGTTGGAATATTATCCTGTAAACCAAAAGGTTGCTGGTTCCATTCCCGGTCGGAGCACATGCCTGGGCTGGAGGTTCAGTCCCTGGTCAGGATGCGTAAGAGAGGCAACCGATAGATGTTTCTTGCTTGCACTGTTTCTTTCCTTCTTTCCCCTTTCGCTAAAATCAATAAGCAATTCCTTGGGTGAGAATAGAAGAAATTCTGTGGCACACTGGCAGAAAAATCACTGCTCTAACCAACTACCATTTGATGTATCCCTTCACTTTTTTCTTTTGTATGTATTTCAGTTACGATACTGTTTTCTATTTGAAATTATAACACTTATTGCTACAAAGTCTCAATGTTTGTATCTTTATAATGTTTTACGTTATTTCCTATACTAAATTCTGGGGCAAAGTTTCTTCATATATGAAGTGAAACTATTTTTCTAGTGGACTGAACTCCTTGAGGACAGATATTTTATTAATCAGGTATCCATAATTAGGTAATCAATCTGACATAATATCTGGAACTCAAAATATGTTTTTTTTTAAATAAAATAAAGTTTTATATCAAAGTATACTACCTCAAAGACTTACATCATTAATATTCTTTTATTTTTTCTATCCTCACCCAAGGACATTTTTTCATTGCTTTTTAGAGAAAGGGAGAGAAACATCAATGTGAGAGCAACAGCAACTGGTTGCCTCCTACACATGCCCAGACCCAGGATTGAATCCATAACCTAGGTACCTGCCCTGACGGTAACCTTTTGGTTAACAGAGATGACACTCCAACCAACTCAGCCACCCAGGCCAGGGACGTCATTATATTCTTTACACAATATTTGGAAACTATCTAACTATCCAACCAGGAGAAAAATGGTCAATTATGGTGTAGGCAAATGGTGGTGGAGTACTAAAAAATAGTCTCCAAAGAATATTTAAAAGAGCAAAGAAATGCTCATGATATGACGTTAACTGGAAAAGGATACCTGTACCCATACCATTTGTTTTCTTCTTAAAAATTATGTGCATGTATATGATGGATGCTCAAACACAGAAAAGACACTGTAAGACATCATCATTTTAAAGGTGGTTATTCCTGATAGTAAGAATCTAGATAATTTTTTTCTTCTACTCATGTTTATATATTTTCCAAGTTTCCATAATGAACATGTATTTATTTATTTATTTTAAAGACTTTATTTGTTTACTTTTGAGAGAAGGGAAGGGAGGGAGAGAGGGAGAAGAACATCAGTGTGTGAAAGAAACATCAATCAGTTGCCTCTTGCACATGGCCCAACTGGGGACTGGCTCTCAACCCAGGCATGTCCCTGACTGGGAAACAAACTGGTGATCTTTCATTTTGCTCAACCAACTGAGCCATGCTGGTCAGGGCTGTTTTCTTTTATTAAAAACAAAACAAAACAACAAAAAAACACTTAAAACTTGCAATGCTACCGATTAAGGAGGCAACAGTTTGACCACACTATCACCACAGGAGGCATTACCATTTCTTTTTCCAATTTTCTCTAATCTAGGAGTAAGATGGCATCTGAGGTCTTATAAAAGTCACTTTACAAATAGGGAAAGAGACAGTATTCACAATCTTTCTGGTTCCTTAGTAGTTGACTACATCTGACCTCCACAGCCCTGCGGAAGTCCCTTCAGCTGGAAGCTCGAAAGGGTAAGCAACAAATATAATATTTGGCTTCTGCTCAAACACTGGGATATGGTCACCTAAAACAAATTAAAGGACCCTTAAATCTCCTGGTGGGAGGTAACAAATATTCAAGATTCCCAATTTTACAGACAAACAAATTAAAAAGGTACACTCTGATTAAAATAAATGGGAAAACGAAACCCTATAGATCTGGGCAGTCCAATACAGAAGCCACCAGCTACATACGGTTAAACTTAAATCCAATTCCTAGTCATACTAGCCATAATTCAAGTGCTCAACAGCCACCCACGGATAAGAGCTACTGAACTGGACAGCGTAAGTACAAAACATCACTAACATAGCAAAAGTTCTGTTTAAACAGATGTTGCAGTGAGATGGGTTGGGGGGGGGACCCATCTCACTATGTATGTAAACAAAATTTGTAATTAAATGAAGAATGCTTATAAAATGGTATAAAAACCTGAAGAAATGGGAGATCATTACCCTTTTGGTCAAATCTGTGAAAGAAAGATTATGCCTATAACTTACATCCGCTTTTGCTTTAATACCCGCAAGGCTTTCTGCTTGACCATATTCTGAGGAGAAAAACAGATTTTAATGAGAAGAATTAGAAAACATACATATGGTGAAAGAAATCTCCCATATCCCAAAATGTACATATTTACACACTCTCTTCTTCAAAGCAGCAGATGTAGTAGCTCCTGGATTATTCTTCCCCTCCCCAGCGCAGTCTTTAAGCCTCAGCTCATCTCTGCCTTGGCATCCCACATCTCAGTGTATGAACTGCCTGCCTTTTTCCTGGAGCATATTAGTTCCACCCCCAGCTCCAACAGTGCGGACTTTTCATATCCATTTGCCTTAGGAGATTCCCAACTTGGACATCCTGCTATCCACTCAAACTCAACGTGCACAAACTCTTCAACCTTCCCTCTCCTTAGAAATTACTAACAATAGTCCCAGCAATCTCTCACTTTTCTAGGTCAAGAATCTTTACATCATTCTTACCTTTCCTCTCTCTGTTGTCTCTTCGTGACCAGTCATTTTGTTACTGATTTTCAGAACTCACTTTCATATTGATTCATGTCATTCTCATGATTAGCCCCACGGTTTAGGCTTTCATCTCAAGTCTAGAGGACCTTTCCTGCCTCTGGTCACTCTTCATTCCATGTCATCAACTAAGATGGCTCAGAAAAGCACCTTGTCACTTTCCTTTCTATACTGCTCCATAAATTATTTTATTATCTCCTTCATTGAAGAAGTAAAAGCAGATACTACTTCACAGACAATAATAATACCAAACATTTACTAAATGTTTCTATGTACTAGACACAGTATTATAAAGGTCACATGAATTACCTCCTTTAATCCTCACACTATAATATAGATATTATCCCCATTTAGATGGGAAAACTGAGGTTCAGTGATGCTAAATGGTTAATAAGTTATAAAGATGGAAGCAAAGAAGGTAGTTTCATATACACAGTCCATGCATTTTAATACAATACTCTACCCAACCAGAAAAGGAAAATAAGAAATTAAGTGACTTTATCAAGGCATAGCTAGTAGGTGGTGAAGGTGTTAATAGAACACTGGTCTCCAGGCCCTAGCTGGGTAGTTCAGTTGGTTAGAGTGTCATCCCAAAACGCCAGGGATTGTGGGTTCAATCCCTGGTCAGGGTACAAACATCAACTAATGAATGTATAAATAAGTGGAACAACAAATCGATGTTTCTCTTTCTCCCCCTTTCTCTTTCTAAGAAAATGTTTTTAATTAATTATAAATAAATAAATAGATAGAATACTAGTCTCCAGATGCCTAACTCAGCACTCTTTTTCCCAGTATGCCACTCCTTGATCAGTCTATTACACCTATCTACTAACATGACCAGCCTGGCAACTCATTATTCCTGAACATGGCCCAGCCCTTCTCTCCAGATTGCCACTTTCTCAATAGAATATGCTAATTCCCACAAGCATTTCTCCAAAAGCATTTGATCAATGTCTTCTCTCCAAAAGGTCAAATCACAGTCTCCCTCTCCTATCTGGCTGCAAACTCTCTTCCCTGAAGGATACACACTCATGTAGGTTTTCTCCTTACCAAGTAATGCTGCCTTCTGTACCAGCCCCTACTCCCACAGGTGCTGAAGTCAGGCTGTCACACCAGCTGCTGACTACTTACCTTTGCAGGACCCTCTCTCATCTTCTTGATCTGATCCTTGTACTTCACTAGTTCAGCATCCAGTCGAGAAATCTTCTTGTCAATGGATTCTGCTCTGCTGTCCACCTGAAGGGGGAAAAAAAAATCAAAGGCAGTTGTAGCGATATACTTACATAAGGGGCAGGAAATGAAAACAAATGGAAGAAAAACAAAGAGGATCACATGGTGAAGGGTGGAAAACTGGTTCCCAAAGTGAGGTGAGATTCCCACAGAAATATTGGGGGACTTTTATAAACTCTACTCCACCCCTCGGATTCTGATATTCTAGGATCTCCTTTAAGTACGTTTGGGCAGAAAAATAATTTGAGACTCACTAGGCTAAGCTGCAATTTCTCTAGAATCAGAAACCAGTCAGGCTGGGGACACAACGAAGAGGTATGTGAAACGAGTTAGTGTCCAGCGGATCCTGGCTATGTAGAGGACCAGGGTTGTGAATTTTGTTACTGAGATTCAGGATCTGGACACAGATTTGTTCGCCTAGGATATTAAGCTATGGGTCCTAAAGGGTGAGAAGGAAGAGGAATGAAGAAGGGGTAAGGGGTCTGTCTGGACAAGGTGGAATGTATGGGCCTACGGCTAGCTGGTTTAAAGGGATAAAGAAAGAGCGAGTGGGCGCGGCAGTGGGCATCAGAAGGGGTCGGGGGCCAGTTAGTGAAGACAGTGATGGGTCAGGGGTCCCTGGTTTGTGGCGTCAGGAATGACCTGAGTAGTGGAACGAAGGTGAAGTGGAAAGGGCCGAGGTGTAATGGGCCCAGGATCAGAAATGGGGTGGAGGAGTAGGAGCCGGGAGCTGGGGTGGTAGGTGGGGTAAGGAGTTTCAGAGGCTCCTAGCCTAGTTATATGTGGTCAAGCGCGCACCGTGCCAATGCAGTCAGTCAGGCTGGGCGGCGGAGCCTTGGGTTTCGCTTTCCCGAAGATTCGGTTCATCTTGACCGGCCGCGAAGAAAACCCAAACACTGGAGCACAGACCAGAAACGGAAGTATAGAACCTCCCCTCTGCCTTGACTTCCGGCTCCCAGTGCGCAAACGCAATGTGCCTATCGGAGTTTCCCGATCCTTTCTCCGGGTTTTCAGCTCGGCCTTCCGGGGAAGGAGAGCTCTAGGAGGTTGGAGGTGCGGGATAGAGAGTCAGCGTGGGGTGTGGCCACACTTGGAGATATGGGGGCGTGGCTTCAAATCAGCAAGGCGGGGCCTCACCTGAGTGGGTGGGACCCAGGGGCGGCTTCCCCGGTATTGGGCGGAATAGAAGCGTTGATCCGTGGGGAGCCGGGAGAGACTGGGAAGTAACCCGTTGGGTTTGCAGGCAACGGTGTTCAGCTCCCACTGCTGGGTGAGCTACAAGTGCGGGTCTGGCGGAGCGCGGTGGCGTGCGGAGACCGAGAGGCGACCGGGAGCGGCTGGGCACCCGGCGACGCGCCCCTCGGCCGGGCCGAGAGTCGCGTCAGTCCGTGCCCCCGGCCGAGTGCGGTCCGCCTCCCTTTCAGCGGCCATCCGTCCGGAGTGCGACCAGGGGGCATGTCAGATCCACCAGGGGCGCCGCCGCCGGCGGTCGCAGGCCGCGGGTGAAGAAAAAAGTGCGGCTTCACTCGGCCCAGAGCGAAGAGGTGGCCGGAAGCAAAGAGGTAGTCGGGAGCGAAGAGGTGGTCCAGAGCGAAGAGGTGGCCCAGAGCGAAGAGGTGGCCCTAAATGAAGAGGTGGCCCCAAGCGAAGAGGTGGTCGGGAGCGAAGAGGTGACCGAGAGCAAAGAGGTAGCCCTAAGCGAAGAGGTGGCCCAGAGTGAGGAAATGGCGGCAGCTGGACTCAGCGTGACCGTCACCCACAGTGAGCACGGGTGTCCGGGTTGGTTCCGTGCCGCGCCACGAAAGTCTAGCAGGGACTAGCGGTTTGACACGTGTTCTGCGGAAGCGCACGTCCAAGTGTTTATCCTGGCGTCCGGAAGTGTGGGTTCTTGTTTGTGTCCGTGGAACGGGTTTTTGTGTGGGTCTCTGTCAGCACACCTTTGTCTGTGGCCACAGTATTTTGTTTCAGGTCATTTATTTGCTCTTCGATGTCGTACTTCACGTCGTAGTCCTGGCTGTGTATGTAAGCCTGTGCCTGCACAGTTATTGTGGGTTTTTGTGTCAGGCTTGTATTGGCCCATGTATATGACTGCTGTGTGCCCGGACACCTATGTGGGTGTCGAGTCATATACCCACGTATGTACACTGTTTGGGTAAGCCATGGGTCCAAGCATGCACCCTGGCACCCTTTGGCTCTGCCTGCTGTTGGAGTTCACACAGACCAAAACGATCAATTCAACAGAGGGCTGAGCCCATTAGGTTTCCTCAGGACCAATGGTGGGAAATCCCAGGGCCTCAGAATCTGGAGATTTTAGATCCTGCAATTTTAAGTGACCTTGGGATGTCCCCTTGGTAGGCATCTGGTTTGTTCTCTGTGAATTACAGTTGTTAACACCTGTCCCAGTGACCTCAAGGCTGTTGAACAGGCTCAAGGCTTTCCCTATAATGTGTGGTAAATAGGCTACCTCCTTACTGCCCACATACCTGGAAAAGAATTGGCACCTCTGCTCCAAAAAGAAATTTTTTTGTTCTTTTGAGTTTATTCACTCATTTGCCTATTTACTGAGCATCAACTATGTTTGTGCCCAGATGTGCCCAGTGGGAGAGACCTGGAGAGAAAAAACAGTCCTTTGCTTGTTATAGCAAAGGATACAAAGGTCAGTACAGTACAGAATAGAGGGCAGTCAGGCCACAGAGGCAGATGGCTTCTGATAAAAAGTGTGGACTTTAGAATCAGATCTGAGGTCAAGTTATGACTCCACAGTTGGGTCTCCACAGACAGGTCTTGACTGAACTCAGTTTGCTTGTCTGTGAAATGGGCAATAATAGTACTTCATAGGGTGGTTCTGAGGATTAAATAAGATAATGCATAAAATGAGCCTAGTTAACCTCTTGTGCATTTTAAGTGCTTAAAAACTAGCTGATATCACTAATATTGTTAATTATAATAAAGGAAATAAAAATCCTTGACCAGGTCAGCAGACGAAAGCTGGACAGATGGGGTGGGGGCTGTTTGGAGTAGGTTGCATAAGAACTGGGCCTTGAGGGCTAGAGGCTTTGTATTTAAATATAATAAAGTATCAGCCTACATTGGTTTATGAGGAAGAGTTTTCTTAATTAAATGCTTTTCTCTCTCCCCAGGCAATGAGAAGCATGACCTACATGTTACCCCGCAGCAAGGCTGTAGTGAACCAACTGTCCAAGACCTGGCCCGGGTTGTTGAAGAGGCCACTGGGGTCCCACTACCTTTTCAGAAACTCATATTTAAGGGTAGGCATTTCTCTTCCAGCTTTAAGCCGTTACGACTAAAGGAATGGTAACTCTCAGTTCTCCAAATTGGGTAATTCTTGTTTGCTGTTTATTTATTTATTTCTTCAACAAATATTTATTGAGGACCTACTGTGTACTGAATACTTCCAAACATTTGGGCATGTATTAGAATTGAAGCCACATGAGGGTGGCAGAATCTTACCTTCTTTTTTTTCACCCTTGTCTTGTTCTTAATTTTAGGGGAAAGGTATTCAGTCTTTTCTTAAGATTTTATTTATTTTTAGAAAGGGGAAGGGAGGGAGAAAGAGAGGGTGAGAAATATCAATGTGCAAGAGAGACAATCAATCTCAATCAATCAGTTGCCTCTTACCCGCCCCCAACTTGAGACCAGGCATGTGCCTTGAAAGGGAATCAAACCAGTGACCTTTCGGTTTGCAGACAAGTGCTCAATCCACTGAGCCACACTGGTCACGGCAAACACAGTAATTTTCAGTGCAATTTTATTCAGAATAGTAAGAAACTGGGAAGAGCCAAAAAGTAAGGAATAGGGGGCTGATAAACTATACATTAGAACAATAGAAGACTTTGTAGGGCAGAAACTTACCATTTGTGATGAAGCACCTGGAGAGTCTACCCTGGCTGACTTAGATCCTCTTCCCATTGTATGTTCACATAGTACTCCCTACCACTTTGGCATAACTTGTACTGAAATTACTATTAAAATAATTGTTTTCAGAGTTGCACAGTATCTGATTTTTTTGTTAGAATAACAAATTCTATATGGGCAGAGATACCGCTGTGTCCAATGCTCCGCACGGTGCTGACATAGAGGGTGCTGGATGAACAAACTTACCAGGAGCCTGGCTGTGACAAGCCCGCTGGGTGATGCCAGCTTCTTCCAGGACCTGTCCCCTCCATACCTCCACACTCTGTCTTTCCGTTCCTTGGGAACCCATTATTTTGGTATCTGGTGGGCCAGGTTTATCTCATTTAGTGCCGATCATAAAGTATTTAGTGATGGAAAGCATTTTTATTTACACTTCACAGTGTAACTCCTTGTTTTGGGGTTTTGTTTTGTTTGCTTTTTTTTTCATTTTAAAAAATTTCATTTAAAAATTATAAGGGCACATTTCAAAATAGAGAAAGCACAAAGAAGAAAATGTTCTTCTGGATAAGACCCCTCAGCATATTTCTGTTCAGCTTTTTGGTTTGTTTGTTCTGGCATGTGGAAGTGCAGGTTCTGGTCTGTGGGCTTTTGTTATTTTTTATCCTCATGTGAGGACTTTTTTTTTTTTTTTCAGTGCTTTTAGAGAGAGGAAGGGAAGAGGTTGAGAGAGAAACAACGATGCAAGAGAGAAGCATCAGTTGGTTGTCTCCTATGTGCGCCCGAACTGGGGATTGGCGCCCCAACTGGGGATTGAACCTGCAACCTAGCTATGTGCCCTGACTAGGAATCAAACCTGTAACCTTTTGGTTACAGGACAACGCTAGAACCGACTGAGCCACACCAGCCAGGACAATGGTTTCTGGGTTTTTTTGTTTGTTTGTTTTTTTAATTTGTTTTTAGTTAACAAACCTACGATCGTATTGATTATACAGTTTTTATCACTTTTTTTCCCAGGAAACACTGGGTCATCAGTGTTTATCGTGGCCTTGAAATTTGCTGAAAAAATTAACGTTAATGCCTATAAAGTCTTCTGTTGTTCTGAAGTATAGTTTATCAGCTCCTTACTCCTGAATTTTTAGCTCTTTCCAGTTTCTTATGGTAATGAATAAGGTCGCACTGAAGACTATGTGTTTGCACTGGCTGGTATGGCTCAGTAGATTGAGCGCTGGTCTGCAAACCGGAAAATCACCAGTTCAGTTCCCCGTCAGGCCATGTGCCTGGGTTGCAGGCCAGGTGCCCAGTTGGTGGCCTGCAGGGAGCAACAGATTGACATTGCTCTTGTTTCTCTCACACATCAATGTTTCTCTCTCTCTCTTTCCCCCTCCCTTCCTCCCTTTCTGAAAATAAGTAAAAAAAATCCTTTTTAAAGAAAGAAAATTATTTTATAACAGTTATTTTGCAGGTACATGTTCTGTTACTTGTTTAGGATAATAGCTGAAGTGAAATTACTGAGTCAAGACCCTTCTAAAAAAGTTACACCAAGGTATTGTCTTGTCATTAGTGAAAACATTTGTCTGTCTCCTTGCTGAAATCTGTTTTCACTGTTGTACAGTTGTTACAACTTGGCATAACTTTCTTCTCTTCAGGAAAATCTCTGAAGGAAATGGAGAAACCCTTGTCTGCACTTGGACTACAAAATGGTTGCCGGGTCATGTTAATTGGGAAAAAGGTAAATTGCTTTTTCCACCAGAATACAACCAAATCAAATTACTGAGGTCTTTTATGCATATTTCTGAGTAGAAGGCAAAATTGGGGACCCAGATTCTGCACTGGTAAAGCACTCTAAACAAATGTTGTCTCCTTTTGTTTGATGGGGTCACTAGTTTTGTTGTTCTTAAGCCCTCTGGCTTCTGTTGGTGTGGGCTCTTGCTCTGAAGTTAGGCACAGTTGTGCTGCCTTAGTAACACAGCTTTTGTGTGGGTGGTAGAGGCTCAGTCTGGTTAAAAGGTGCCTAAAACAGGCCTTACTCATTTGGAGGGGATTTGCAAGAGAACATTTGTTAAAATAAACCTGTGGATTTAAAAAGTAAATACAAGTTTTAGGCTCTCTCCCTTTAAACACCCTTTTTTCTAAAGTCTCCCACAAGGAAAAGAAAGGAGCAGACTAAAGGTTCTTTCCTTTAGCTGGAAGAAAGGTTTAGACTAAAGAATTAAGGGAAAAAAAGAGCCAGTTGGTGACAGGTGAGGACAATAGCCTCGTGGATGATGAGAGAGGGCCCTGGCCAGTCCTGCATTGTGACCCAATGGAATTGTTGGCTACATGAAGTTTCCTTACTTTGAGTGAAGTGGCTGACTCCGAGTGGAAAGAGGGTGAGATTAGCAAAGTAGAGACAAAAAATCTAGTCCAGACTTGGAACTGCTAGGAGACTGGCACTCTGAATTTAGCCACAAAAAAGAATGTAAATAATTTGGGATAATATAAAAGCAGGAAGATGCTGGCTCTGGCTATCAATTATTTAGGTCAGAGATGGGGAAATAGTTTAGATTTCTTGCTCAAGGGTCAGGGAGAATAGTGATGGTCAATGGCAGAACTCAAAGGCTGAGGTTGAAGAAGCTGTAGGACCCCTGATTGGAGCTGTCCTGGGGTGTGTAGAGCCAAATCTGACTCCAGACTCAGCTCTATTTCTTTTTGGCTATGTGACCTTAGGTTATAGTAACCTCAATTTCACTATCAAAACAGTGCCTACCCACCTCATTGGGTTTTGGTAAGGCTTAAAACAATAACTCTGGTAAAGTGCTCAGGATAGTGCCTGGCATAGAGGGAGCACTCATTGAAAGTATTCATCATTGTCATGTTGGTGGATGACATTTTGGAATTCTATGTGAAGGAATAGTAGAATTCCATCTGCCTGGCCATTCCGGACTCTTCACAGGTGTTCACTGTAATTTGTTCACCCTCCAGGGATCAGACTGGCTGTTGATGATCAGCCCCAGGCTGAGGCTGAGCCTGGCTCCATTCTCTGAATCCAAGTTGTCAGGGCCTTACCTGAATATTTACCTAATACCTTCTCTCTAGTCTGGAGTCTTTGTAGATACCCTCTCTCTAGTCTAGTCTTTGTAGATAGAATACCTAATATGTATTCTGTCACTTGTTTTCCAAGAAGCAGCAGAGTTAAGACTTTTGTTTTGGTGAGTGGTTTAGCCTGTTTGTGGCCAGACTTTCTTTTTCCTGACGGGATACTCTTCTTGGTGATTAGTGGCTTCATTTTATTCTTAAACATTCTGTTTTTTAAAAAGATTTTTAAAATTTATTTTTAGAGAGAGGGGGAGGGAGAGAGGAAAGAGAGGGGAAAGAAACATTGATATGTGAGAGGAACATCAAACAGTTGCCTCTTGCACGCCCCTAACCAGGGTCCGAACCTGCAACCCAGGCATGTGCCCTGACCAGGAATCCAACCAGCAACCTTTCACCTTGTGGGACAGTGCCCAACAAACTGAGCCACACTGGTCAGGGCTCTGTTTTATTTGTTTTATTCTTAAACATTTTAGAACAGTCCAGAGGAAGAAGTTGAACTAAAGAAGTTGAAAGATTTGGAGAAGTCTGTGGAGAAGATAGCTAACCAGCTGGAAGAGTTGAATAAAGAGCTTAGTGGAATCCAGCAGGTAACTCTTGGTGGACTTTGACTGTTTACCTTCTCTAAGAAATTTGTGGAGTTACAAACGTATGTTTGTAATTTTCAACCATTGTGCCACAAGAATTTTTAAAACATGCAATGTCTGACTATTTAGTTAGGGGCACTGACCTCTTTTCCCTTAGCTTGTCAAATAAAAAATGGCAACAGCCAACACAACAATAGCTGTCAGGTGTGAATGAATCACAATTATACCTATTTTTTTGGTCAGATTAGCAAAAAATAAATTTCTTGGTGTATACTACAGAATTTCATTTTCTTTTTCTTTTAAATTAATTTAACAGAGGGGAAGGGAGGAAGAAAGAGAGGGAGAGAAATATTGATTGATTGCTTCTCTCATATGCCTAACCAGGGACCAAACCCAAAACCTAGGCATGTGTCCTGATCAGGGATTGAACCGGTGGCTCTGTGCTTTGTGGGACAATGCCCAACCAACTGAGCCACACCAGTCAGGGCCAGAATTTTAGTGATTCGTTTATGTGTGCCATGAGGTTAAAAAAAGGTTGAAAATTGCTGGTCTAGGCTGATATAATATGTTTAACAAAGAAAAGAACATTTTGTTGACCCATAGAAGGTCCAACTTGACTGGATCTTAGAGGGGTAGTCATCCAATTCAATTTCTTTTTTAAAAAATTTTATTTATTTATTTTTAGAGAGGGGAAGGGAAGGAGAAAGAGAGGGAGAGAAACATCAATGTGTGGTTGCCTCTCACGTGCCCCCTACTGGAGACCTGGCCCCCAACCCAGGCATGTGCCCTGACAGGGAATTGAAGTGGCAACACTTTGGTTCCCAGGCCTGCGCTCAGCCCACTGGGCCATACCAGCCAGGGCCAATTTCTTATATTAGAGATGGAGTACTGAAACCAGTAAGGATTAAAAACAGTCCCAAACCATTTGTTCTTGACCTCATTTTATAACTTAAATGGATGTATGCTTGTGTTTTAATCACAAAAGTAATGTATGCTAATTATATGTAATGTTTAAATAAATATATGGGCATTAGTATGGAAAATAAAAATTACCTGTAGTGCCCCAGCTCAAAGACAGCCATTACTAAAACCCGGAATCTGTTTTTTTGTCTTTAAAACAAATTGGTGTGCTGTTATGCACACTTTGTAAATTGTTCATTAAAAACAATCAAACTTTACAAAATTTGCATAACATTTCATTGCATGTGAATGCAGCATGATTTATTACCTAACCAGTCTGCTCTGTTGTTTATCACTTAATGTTCTTTTACCATTTTGGGTAATGCTGCTTTGAAATCCTTAGATGTAGATCTTTTTTGACTATTTCTGATTTTTTTGGTAGAATAAATTCTTTGAGTTGAAATTTCTGGCTAATGTGTACTACATGTTGTTAAATTTGCATCCGTAACTGTCAGCTTTGATAAACACCCCCAGAGATCCCTGCTATCACCAGCTAACTGGTCATTTGGCAAGTAATGTGAATAAACAGCCAGACCATTTAATAAAAATAACGTAAGTGCTGCCGTTTGTTAGCACATGTCTGTGTCAGGAATTATATTAAGGGTCTGCATATATTCTCCATGGTCCTCACAGTAACCCTATGGGCTGTGAGTATTGTAATCTTCATTTTCAAAATGGGGATACTGAGGCACAGAAGGTTAAGTAACTTACTCAAGATCACAACCCAGTAAATGGCAGCAGAATTCAAGTCCAGGGCTAGCAAACTCTAAACCCTGTGCTCTTACCATGTCTGCCTCCTGTGTGTAGGTATACTCTTCTGGCTTCACTAGAGCTGGGGCTCTGGAGGGATTTGCAGGGTATTATAGAGAGGCCTATTACAGTGCTTGGGGGCCCAGGGCCAGTTTTTCTGGTTTTTCCAAGAGATGAAGTTTTAGGTCTGAGGTCTGGCCCAGCCTTTTGGGGGGAATGTGGGTTCAGGGTGTGACTGCTCCATCAGTGCCTCAACTTGGAGTTTTCCATTAGCCACAAGGAACCCTTGCAAGAGTGCATTATTTCTCCGCAGGGCTTTCTGGCTATGGATTTGCAAGCTGAAGCTCTCTGCAAACTCAATAAGAGAGTAAAAGCCACAATCGAGCAGTTTATGAAGATCTTGGAGGAGATTGACACACTAGTAAGTAAATATTCACCTGAGAAAAACTAGTTTCCTTTGACTATGTTTTAGTCAGTTTCACTCTTTCAGTAACGCAGCCTTGCTGTCCGAGGATATCGAGCTCCTGCTGTGTGCCAGACACGGGTAGATCCGGGGTGAAGAATGCACAGAGAGATAAGATAGTTACTGATTTCTAGGCACCCACATCCCACCAACACAGGGCTTTCGTCATTTTTATTAATGTATGCTAGTAGCACCTAATCCTCATGAAGCTAGGATCCAAATGGTCCATGGTTTCTTGGTCAGAGAAACGTAGGCTTCACTTTCTGATGCATTACTGATAATTCCACTTAACTCATTACCTGTACAGAATTCAATCAGACTCAGTTCTTGTGAGGCTGTTGGGAATCATTGATGCCATGTTCCCTTTTACAGATGATGATAATGATATTTCTAGCCTGATGCCTCATTTTTTTTTTTTTTTTTTAAGATAGAGGGAAAGGGAGGGAGAAAGAGAGGGAGAGAAACATCAATGTGTGGTTGCCTCTCATGTGCCCCCTACTGGGGACCTGGCCCCCAACCCAGGCATGTGTCCTGACTGGGCATCAAACTGGTGACCATTTGGTTTGCAAGCCAGTGCTCAGTCCACTGAGCCACACCAGCCAGGGCTGATGCCTCGTTCTTGAGGGTGAGCTACTCTGCTTGGGATTTGGCAGTGCGGGGTGAGGAAGGTTGTAAAGAAGATGCAGAAGGTGCTCTTCCTGCCACAGTGAGCTCATAGTATGGCCACAACGTAGTATCCATACATAGGAAACAGTGAAAGAACAAAGTCTGTGTTAAAGGTTAGTTTCTGTGGCCCAGACACTGAGAACAAAGGAAGCTTTTATAAGGCCAAGAGCCATGGAAGGGTGGTGGAGGATATAGACTCAGAGAAATGATTCCTGAGAATGCATGTCTTATTCACATTGGTGACCCATGACCTATTGTATTTGGTGTACCCTGGGTATTTCTGGTGTGTTCTAATATCATTTTCAATGATAATTAATTATGTATCAACTTATTCTTCCATAGATTCTGCCAGAAAATTTCAAAGACAGTAGACTGAAAAGGAAGGGTTTGGTGAAAAGGGTTCAGGTGAGTTGTGTGGTAGAGCATTATAAAGGGTAGAATGTTGGTGTCTGTGATTATCTCTTCAAAGAAGGGTATAGAAGTGTGTGCGGCTTTTTTTAAATTGTTACTCAGTATTCAGCATGAACCCAGAATATCTGAATTTAAACTAATTGGGAAGGAAGATCACTGGAGAGCAGACGGGGCAGACACATTCATATGTACAGAGCCCCCTGAAATTGTACAGTTGCCGCGTCAAGGCTTCCTGTTGTCACCACCCTTTGGGGGGTTATGGGCCTGGAGCATGGTCAGAAACCCTGGTCCTATGCATCCCTCCTCCTCTCTATCCTTACTTTGGAGCCTAGGCCATCCCTGCACAGCCTGTTTCAGCATGAGTCAGTCACCCATGGGTTTCCCAGAATGGCGGAGCAGAGCCTTGGGTTTGGCTGGCTCTGGGAGGACCCTCACTGTCGTGAATGGATCTTTCAGGCATTCCTAGCTGAGTGTGACACAGTGGAGCAGAACATCTGCCAGGAGACGGAGCGGCTGCAGTCCACAAACTTGGCCCTGGCCAAGTGAGGTGAGGCGGAGAGAGGCTGTTGTACCCTGAAGACAGTTCCACCAACTCTGCCCCGTCTGGAACAGAAATTACCTGATTTCTCCAGGGTTGCTGGGGACAATTGGCTAGTTGCCAGTTTTCCTTCTCCTACACCTGTTCTCAAAGAACAAGTATTGTCTTTACAATACTAAGTAGAGCTCTTGTCTGTTTTCCCATTCTATCTCTGTGTGGCTGTGCTGGCCACCAGCCTACCTTGTCTGGGGAGGACCCAAGTCTTCCCAGGTCTTTTGACCTTTGGGTGCTCTCATTTGTCCTGGGGTAGTTTGGGTTTTTATAGGCCACCTTGGTCTTCAGATACATGAGGCCTTTTTGCCCTTGTGATCCCGTAGTCTCATAGAGGTGAATCAGAGTCACTGGGGGGAGTTGTATCTCATTGGGAATGCTGGGAATGCCTTGGAACAGGTGTTTGGCACAAAGTAGTCCAAGTATCTCTCGTTGGGACCTGATTCTAGAAGAGCTGGCTTGGTTGTTGGTTCACATACCCTGTCCTTACCTCCCAGTGTCCCTGCAAAGCCATAGCCAGTAGGTCTCAGGGGGCTATTCCTGGGGTGAGGCCTGTGTTTGATGTCCCCAAACAAATCTGTAGAAGGTTAGAACCCAGTGCTGATGGAGTCTCTGTGTGAGACCAGGTCAGAAGCACGGCTTAGGAAGGGCAGAGAGGGGAGCAGAATGAGTAAAGCAGGCAGATGGTAAAGACAACCATAAACTTCTCAGGAGTCCCTTCCAAGGCATTTCTATTACCTGTACCATCCTGAGATCTGTATTTCCTGCAAGGCTGTTCCTGTCTATTTTGTGGCCTTCCCCACCCTTCCACCCATTGTTTTTAAAAAACAGTTTGTATACACATCAGCAGGCAGAAGAGTGCTTAAACTTTTTTTTTTTTTTTAAATGAAGTGTGAGAGGCAAAAGCCCCTGTGGTTCTAGTCATAAATAAAATCGAGAGTGGCCGTGCATGCTAGAACCCTTAAACCGGACAGCTGCTGTCACCCCATTTTTTCACACAGTGCCCAGGAAACAGATGGGCTCTTGACAGACAACTCTGAAGCCAACCTCATTTGGCAGAGAGGGCATCAGTGACATCCCAGGAATTGAGGACTCTGTGGGTGGGACTAGGATAAGGTGATGATGTGGTGGACAAGTGGATGAGGCTCAGCCCAGCCCACCAACAGCTGCAATCAGAGCAATTCAGTACTTAGCTGTTTTTATTTAGTAGCTGTGTCACCTTGGGTCACAACATTGAGTGAAAAGTTACTGTGTGCCAGATACTATTTCAAGTACTTTAGATGCATTAGTTGTTTAATCCTCAGACAACCTAGGAGGTAGACAGATAGTAACCCGTGTTAGAGGTGAGGAAGCTGAGAGAGCTGAGGTGATTGGCTGAAGTCACAGAGTAACTAGCAAAACCAGGACTCCAAGCCGGGCTGTTTGTCCAGAGCCCATGCTCTTCATCTCTGCCGTGCCGCCTCCCCATCGTCAGGGCTGCCTGTTCTCGCTCATTTTCTCTTCCCCGCCCTCCTTATCTCCCAAGTTGGCCTTCCCACTTCCTCTCTGGTCCTCTGCAATTCATTCTTCACAGAGCACTGTGAATACTAAGGTACATCCTATCGTGTGGGTCCCCTGCTTAAAAACTTCCAATGGTTTCCCATTTCTCTGAAAATAAAGGCCAAAGTCCTTACTCTCTGCCCTCTCCCATTTCATCTCGGGCCACCCTCCTATTTGCTGCCTGTGGTTGGCCACTGTGGTCTTCGCCCAGGTCCTCATATGCTGTGGAAGAGTGTATGCTGCCCTGGGGTCTTTGCATACACTCTTCCCCTGCTGGGACAGCTCCACGCCACCCTTCCACTAGGTAACTCCTATTTACCTTTCAAAACTGAACTCAATGCCTTCTCCATGGACTGAGAACATATAAAGGCCCCTGTCATAGCTTGCTGTAACTTTTCTTTCACAGCATGTATCATAGTCTGTGATGATTTATTTATGGGATTGTTTGGTTTAATATTTGCCTTTTATACTTGACTGTAAGTTCCTTGGGTTAAGGAACTTCTCTGTCTTGTTAACAGTGTATTTCAAACACATTGGTTTATAGTAGGTGCTCAATAAATATTTGGAGAATGAATGAATGAACGTTGAACACACATACCAAAGGTAAAATTCCCACAGCTGCACTCAGCCACTGAAGCTCTGTCAGCACTGAAATTTACAGCAGCGACAACCATTGTTTTATTTAAGGGTTGAGAAAAGAGGCCCTAAGGCGTGGACTACCTGGCAGATGTGCAGGATGGTAACTGGGACCTGGTCACACAGCTCACCCATCCACAGGGTGGCTTTGCCTCTGAACAGCAAGAGAACATCCCTTCTCAGTTGCCTATTTTCCTGGGACACAATAAGCCCTACTGCAGGGGAGTACATGGAGCTCTGTGATCCCAAAAACTTTCTTCAGCCTCACAGAACCGGAAGATTTCTTCCACACGTGGAGTATTTAGTCAACAATTTCTAATTATCCTCAGGCATAACTTAAAGATTACCTCCTCTGAGAAACCCTTCTGCATCTAGTAGTTAGGCCTCTTTTTGTTGAGAGAACCAGAAACTTAATTTCAAGGACATCATCAAAATGGAAAGTTTATTGTCAGGATGTCAAGTTATCCCATGTAACTCTGGGAAGTTCAAGGACAGGTACACTCCAGGAACTCAGACACTGCCTAGAATCACTCTGTACCTTTCTTTGTATGTCAGCATCATTCTCCCAGTCCTGCTTCTTCCATGAAGTGGGAAACAGAGCTGCCAGCAGTCCCTACTTTGTGCATCTTACAGCTTCACTGCCAGAGAGGAACTGGCTCTGTTTTCTTGTTTCAAATTTGAAAAGTCCTGAAGAATCTTTTGGCCAAATCAGCCATGCCTGTGGCAGCAGAGTTACATGTTACAGATAGGGCCTTTAGGGGCCCATGCTTAGATTTCAGGGTGCTTCCCAGAGGCAGGGCCAGTTTCCCCATCTGTAAAGTAGGGAATTAGGTGTTTTTTCCACTGTGGCACATTGCTCAGCAGAATCTGTGATTCCTCATTGTGTGAGTGGAAGCCTGGGAGAGAATGGCCACTGAGAAGCGTGGCTGAACTATGCCACTTGAGTGTAAGACAGGCGTCCCATGTAGAGCAGAGACTCTTAGGTGTCACAAATATCCACTCTTCCTACAATAAGTGAACACCTGACTTTCAGCTTAGCACATGGCCAACTAGCTAAAAACTCTATTTCCCAGTGTCCTTGCACTAGCATGGATAAGAGAAGACCACATTTTTTTATCCTCACCCAAAGATATGTTTATTTATTTTAGAGAAGCAGGGAGGGAGAGAAAGAGAAACATCGATGTGAGAAAGAAACATTGATTGGTTACCTCCCACATGCACCCAGACTGGAGACTGAATCTGTGACCTTTGGTGTATGAGATGATGCTCCAACCAACTGAGCCACCCAGCCAGGACTAATATGTACATCTTATGGGAAGCATTTCCAGAGGCAGTAGTTTGCCCTTCTTCCTTTCTGAGGGCTGGAATGTAGACGTGATGGCTGGATTTGGAGCAGCTGCCTTGGGCCTTGAGGTAGAAACTGATGAGGAAGGCAGAGTAAATATAGAAGGAACATGGAGTTGGCTTACTAGATAGGTCTGTGTGAAAGAAATGAACTTCTGTTCAAGCCGCAGTTATCTCAGCTTTTCAGTCTCTGACAGCCAAAATTAATCTTACATTATTCATATGCAGGTGGGAAGTGAGATTCAGTTGTCAGTAGCAATGGAAGGGCCTATAGATGACCTCCCAGTCCCTATAATAGTTGCGAATCTATCAGCAGCAGTTCCTGCTTAGGTTCCCATTTCTGTGGTTCAGGGAATGTCAGTTCCTGCCTTCCTTGCCCCCACTTTTCTTTTCAAACCTTGGCATTCGTTTTCCTGTGTGAAAATGCTCCCACCTGGCCAGGTCCCTCCACACTCTTCCCCCACCACCATTATCAAGTGGTTCCTCCTGTAGGCTGTGACCTAAAGAGCGGGCACTTGACATATGCCGTAGGCCAGGGCCTCTGTGGGCAGATTTCTGCATGCTGTGTGTTCCTATGAGCTGTTGTGTGAGTGCATGTGTGCTGTGTGTGCCTGGGGCTGTGTCTAATGTCAGCATATTTAATGGACAGTAGAAGTGGACACTGACCAAAAGAAAGCCAAGTCTGAAGTCATCCTGCTGTGGGTGGGCAGGGTGCAGGAGGGGGACATCAAGGGCTTGGGACAGCACCTGTTTCAACTGTTACACACCTATTTCAGTATTTTAACGAGCAGCTCTGTTGTACTGTGTGCATTACTTGGATATCAGCCATGGTTGTGTGTGTGTATGTGAGAGAGAGAGAGAGAGAACTTGGGGTGCTGGGTTAGCCAGAGAGAAAGCCATGAGGGGTTGTGGGACCCTCACAAAGGCTTCTGAAGCTGGGCCAAGCACCCTGGCAGTGGCAGAAAGTATAGATCTCACCTAGGTTCTTGACCTCAGTTACACAAGAGCACTGAGCAGAGAAAGTCCTAAGGCCAGGGGCTGGCCTCTTAGAACCCTGACCCCAGAAAGGAAAAAAAATACCTGGGATCTCTAGGGGGACATGTGACAGAGTTGAGCACTGGAGCGATGGAGAGGATATTAATTCAGAGCAAGGAGGATGGGGCCAGTTCCACCATACCGCCTCCACAACCACCTCCCCAGAGTCCCCAAAGATAGTGGCCCACTTGACCAGGTTGGGCTGGATTTTTTATTTCATGTCACATCCTTTCCACTCCCACCACTGTTCTCCAGCCTGAAGCTTCATGGCTTAGGTTCCTGTGGGATCAGCATTTGCCATCCTTCACGATCTGGATGTCCTGTTTCGTTTTCCTAGAATCACAGGAGACAGGAATGAGGCCACCTCCTCGGGAACTGTAATGTACCCTTCAGGGACCTTGGTGCAGTCCATCCAAACAGCCTGCTGAGCCCTACCCACCCACTCAGCGTACGGTGCAAGGCAGACCCCAGGGGTGCCTGGGCACATCTTTTTGTAGCTTTTCCCTCTTGCACACCCTCCCCCGGGAGATTTCAGCTTGCTAGGGTTTCAACCACCACTGTGTGCTGATGGCTGCAAATCTATTACTGGCCTGGACTTCTGTCCTAAACTCCAGCCACATCTCCACTGGGATGTCCCAGAGGCTCAGCTGTCCACAGACATCACCACCCCACCAACCTGCTACACCCCCCTCATCTTGACATATGGCACCACCAACTGCCCCAGTCCACAAGTCAGAAACCAGCATTTTCTAAGTTAGGCCTGTCCTGCTGCTCTCCTGCATGTCTGTCCAGAGCACTGTAGCTTCCAAAGGCTTTCTTCTCTTCCATGATCTCACTTAGCTTTGGCCTGCTCAAGGTTCTTTTTTACTGAAGACATGAGAGCAAAAGGGTAATTGGACATATCAAGGTCATGTTTTGGCCCTGCCTACCTCTCTACACTCATTTCTTGCTTTTCCCCTATTATCCTTTAAACTTTATACTCCAGCATATCCAACTTGTATTTCCTCATATACAAACTTTCTCTTCTAGAACTTTTCAAACTCATTTCTCTACTTGGAATTACCTTCCCTTGTTTCTTCATTTTCCTAGCTGATTCTCCTTCTCCGTCAGAGCTGGGAAGTGTTCCCTGCCCTTGCCCTGTACCTACAAAACCCTGTGCGTGCCCATCTGATACTGCAGCATTCTAGGCTGCAGTCAGCTAACCATCAGCTTGGCTCCTGCCTTAGACCGACTCTACGCCCCAGGAGGCCAGTCATGCTGTCGAGCTTATTATGTATCCCTAGTGCCTAGCACTTAGTAAGTGCTCAACAAATAATTGTTGGCTGGATGAATAAATGAACAAATGAGGTCACCTAGTCAGTTGGGTCAGAACAAGGAAAAGAACCCAGGGTTCCTGCCCTCACTTCCAACCCCCCACCAGCTAAACCTTCTGCTTGAAACCATGTGCATGAACTACACTTGTGCCCATTCTCTTAGGGGCAAATACTGGAGGTTCTACTCAGGTCAAGTGTGTGTGAAGGAGGTAGCAGGTCAAGTCTCGTTCCTTTCAGACATGTAGGTCGCAGAGATGGGACCCACACAAGCAAGCACGGGGAGAGTGGGGAGTGGACTTACATCCGGACTAAGCAAAGCTGGCATTCATTGTCATACGTGATCCCGTCAGTGCCGCAGACCAGGCTGAGTGTCTGGGGACATTTTGGAGATTCCCTCATATGATCACAGACGGGCTGTGAAAGAGCAGACGGGAGGGAGGGCACAGGGATTCAGAGGCAGTGAGCAGGAACCCAGGGGCTCTGTTTGGAACCAGAGGGGCCTCTAGGAGGAGCCAGATTCAAGAAGACCCCAGTGTGGATCCAGTGAGCATGAAACCAACCACTCAGGGCCCCTTGGCATGATTGCTTGTATGTGCGTCCTTAATCGTGTGTGGCTGTGGCTGTGTATACATCAGTGTGTACCTGTGCCTGTATTTATGTGTGTGGAGTGAGTATGCACCCTCAAGCTCCTGGGGATGTGTTCATACACTCCTCAGGGGATCTCACTGGAACCTCTGCTGCTGGCTCCTTTGAGGACCCCAGGAGACAGAATCACCCATCATTCCCAGGAGGCCCCTCCTCCCCTGGGGCTCCTGAGCTCACCTTAGACTGCAAGACCTATCTGGTCTCTGGTGTGGGAAGGCTGGAGAAAAAGACAGGGCTTGGGACTTAACTGAGGCTCAGTCTGAAAGGGTTTCAGGCGTTGAGCGAGTGGGGCTGGATTCTTATGGGTGACAATGAAGATGCCGAGGCTGCTGGATGGGAAGGTGGCTTTGAGACTCATTATCTGTGTGAAGGGAGGGCTGAGGATCTCAAGGAGGCCAACACCACTGCCTTGGGATCACTGGGAACATCAGGCCCATGGCCAAGGTGGAATCAGGGTTCAAGGACAACTTGGTGTCTATGCATCAGAGCGAAGGGATGGATGATGAGGTGTGGTTGGGGGAGGCTGGCATCTCCACAGGGCCATTCAGTGTGCCAGGGTCACCTCTTTGGCCTGAACCCTGTGGACTGTCGGTCTGCACCATACAAAGCAGAGAGTACACCTGATCCTGCTGTGCCTGGGCAGAGGGATCTCACTGCTGGCAGGAGCCTTGGAGATCAGATCGGGGCAGATCTCTCGAGGACTTTGATGCCTGGTTTGGGGCTTTGTCAAAGGGGCTTGACCTGCTCAGCCTGGAAGGGCTGGCCTGGGGAACATACAGGCTCAGGAGACCACCCTGGCCACCATGGAGCCATAGGGGTTATCTGAGCAGGGGTGTAAAGGAAAAAACCACTAGTTTTCCAGCGTGGATGGGAGGGCTCCCCTCTGCAGAGGAAGGGCTGGAACTGCAAGCAGCTGCCTTACCATTCTGGAGAAGACAAGCTCTTCTGCCGACACTGGCACTTCTGAAAGGCAAAACAGCAAGAATTAGTGACATTGACTCTAGGGCCCAGGTCTAAGCATCTGAGGACCTGTTCAGATGCACTTCTTCCGAGGACCTGTTCCAGCCACTACCCAATCTCAAATTCTTCAAGGAAAGGTAGTAAGTACGCAGACAATGGGGTTCCCAGAAAGCTGATGTGACCTTGGGCTACATGAACAGAGACAGCAAGTCCAGAATTAGGAACAGTCCAGCCTGTTCCTTGGTCAAATTCCAGTGGAATTACATCCCATGTAATACTAAAAATAACAGTTTGTTTCCATGTATCAAGCATGGAGAATACATGATCTTATTGCTCTTCACACCTCTCTCACTAGTATGCAACAGGGAGGAAAGGAGCCGGTGGTGGATGCTGTGGTCTGCCACCTAGATCCCACCCGTAGGGCTGAGGCAGTCATTTCCTCAGCTGCCAAGAGCACTGGTCACTCACAGGAAGTCCCTCCCTAGGAATTACCCTCAGGGAATGGAGCTTCCTCACTCAAGGTCACATCCTACCCAGGTACAATGCCTGAACCCCTCATCTCTGTTCAGAACCATGCTGAAGGGCCTCCCCAGCTCCAAAGCTGCCTGCAGGATCATTGGAAGCCTCTGTTGCACTTCATTGCACTCAACCTCCCTCTTCCCCCAGGGGTGTTACCCGCCATCTGTACTCCCCCATAAACTCTATGCAGATCTGAGTCTGTTTCCTGGTGAGCTCAACTAACCTATAAAGGAGGCTCAGAGGTAATGTTCCTATGACTGGCCAGTATGATGGATGGATGAGGGGACAGGAGCCATGTCGTAACCCCACAGGTGGAAGGAAAGGTATCTATGTAAACTGGAGAAGGGCAGGATGCTTCCTCAAATTTCTAGGGACTGTCTTGAGGCCAAGGGGGAGATGAGCTCTTCTCAACCTCCTAGGGCAGAGCCCATCCATACAAAGAGGCTTCAGGGAGGCAGATTGGGTTCCAGAATGTTCTGTCAATGGCAGCTATGCCTGAGTGAAGGAGGCCATCTCGAAGTGGAGAGTTCTCCATCACTAGAGGTGTACAAAGCACTGTGGTTTCGCCTTCTCTTGGGAATGCTCTTACAAGAGATTTCCAAGGTGGAGAGGGGAAAGGCAGCTGAGTCTAAGTGACCTGTGGTGTGCTCTTCAAGCCTGCTATTGGGGCGTCTAAATGCAGGTCTAGCCTTGTCTCTGCACTGCCCCAAGACCCTTCCAGATCGTAATTGCCAAAACTGGAAATGGTCAGATGTTCTTGGAGAGGAGAACTGATAAACTGTGATACACACATACAGTGGGACACAACTTAGCAATAAAAATGAGCAAACAACTGATAATGCAACAACATGGCTGGATCCCAAAAACATGCTGAACCAAAGAAGCCAGATACAAAAGACTACATACTGTGTGGATGGGACACCAACAGCAGCCTAGGGGTAAAGGAAACTTTCTCTGCGACATTCCAGAATAATCTATGGTAGAATAAAGAGCAGTGGTTGTTGCCCCTGGGGATAGGGTGGGGTTGGGGATTGACTGATGTGGAAATTTCTCATTTTTTTTGACAGATAGAAATTTTCTGTATATTGATAGGGGTCTGGGTTACACAGTTACATGTCAGAAATCATTAAAGAATAATACTCAGGGCAGGGCAGGCTGTGTCAGCTGGCTTGAGAGTCTCAGATGTGGCACCAGCCTACCCCTGCTGGCTCTGTGGTTCTGTGGGGGGAGGGTTCAGAGAAGGGACAATGGCCTCTGCTCGCCTTGATGCCAGACACTTCAGTTCCTCCCAGTAGGTCCCCGTGCTGGAGCTCAGAGGGAGTGAGTCTGACAGAGATGGGTGAGGAACGGAGTCGGAGCTCACAGGAAGACATGCCCTTCAAAGGCACCTGCCTTTCTTGATTCTGCTTCTTGAACAAGCCTGGCACTGCCTCACAGACCGTCCTCAGAGCCACTATCAGAAAAGCAAGCTTCTTGTGGTTGAACTCAGAAAAAAAAAAAAAAAAAGAAAGAAAGAAAGAAAAGAAAAAAAATCATTTAATAAAATTCATTGAGAGGTAAAAATTGTGCATTTCATGGTAACTGTTAAGGGACAAAAAATGCGTTAAAAACTATAAAGCCCTTCCATGGCTGCCTGTCATGGTCACTAAGCTCCTTCGTTTCATACTTAGGGCACTGCAGGAGCAGCTGCCACGCTTCATCCCGGGCTCACTTCGCAGTCCCCCTCCCCCTGTCCCTGCACCCCAACTATGCCTCTCAGCCTGCTCATCCTGGGACAGGCTCTACTTTGGCTCCTGCTGTTTCCTCTGCCCGAAATGTCCTTATTCCCCTTCTCCTCCTATTGACTCATAGCCTTTTTTCAAGGCTCAGATGCAAGTTCCAGAGAAGCCTTCCCTCATGTCCCCAGGGTTTCCTGAGCAGGCCTGGATTCAGGCGTCTGTTTAGTTTGTTTGGGCTGCTCTGGCAAAAACACCACACACTAGGTGGCTTATAAAAAACGAACACTGGGGAGCATTTGAGACCTTGCTCCCCAGCCTATGTTGTCAGTTTGGCTCAAATACACTCATTAACAATTTTTTTTTTTAATTAACAATAAAAAAGCAAGCATTTCTCACAGTGCTGGAGGCAGGAAGTTCAAGATCATGGCACCAGCAGATTTGGTGCCTGGTAAGGGCCCTCTCTCTGGTTCATAGCCCGTGACTTTTGACTGTGTTCTCAGCGGTGGAATGGTCTAGGGAGCCCTTGGGAGTCTCTTACTTTATAAGGGTACTAATCTGATTCAGGAGGGCTCCGACCGCAGGACCTACCTTCTAATACCATCACCTTGGGGGTTAGCACTTCAGCATATGAATTTCTGGTGGGGGGCACAAACATTCAGACCATATCAGCTTCTTCCACACCACCATGTGTTGTCCCAGTGGGTCACCCCTGCCATCCTATGGGCCTGAGCTCCTTGGGGCACACTTGTCTTCGCCTCCATGTGGCAATGCCCCCACATGACAATGTCAAGTACATTGTGGGGAAGACTTCAGAACCCTGTGGTGTCAGGAGTTTCTTCCTGGAGGATGTGGGAAGGAGTTGTATATACCCCCAAGCTGCCCTTGACCTTGGCCCAAGGTATCCCCTCCCCACTCAGCCATGGCAGGAACCTGAAATGGTCTTTAGGGCAGGCCTCCTCAGTGTTCCCTACAGGAGAAGTCCTCAGGGAAAGGAAGCCAGGCTGGGAGGAAGCAGGCTGTGCTGGGCCAGAGGTCCAGACCCATTCTCTGAGGTCCCAGCCTCTGAGTCTGTGTCTCCAGCTGGGAAGTGGGATTGGGACTGACCATGAGGTCAGTGGACTTGATTTCCTGCCAGGCCATGTCCTGTAACAGCATAGCTTTGTCCAGGTGGGTCTTAAGTAGTCTCTCTGTTGCCCCCTTTAGTCTATTCTCAACAGTAACCAGAGTAATCCATTTACCGTATAACTTCGCTCAAAAACCTTCAGTGCCTCCCATTTCACTCAGAGGAAAAGCCAATTTACATTGGCCTTCGAGGTTGTACCCACTATAATTGCTGGTTGCCTCCGTTATCTCCCCTCCCATCAGGCTGAACCCTGCCTCTCACTCCCCAGCAACTGGCTTCCTTGCTGGACCTCAAGCACTCCAGGCATGCTACCTCAGGGCCTTTGCACTGCCTGTTTCCTCTGCCTGGAATCTTCTTCTAGATATTCACATGACTCACTCCCTCAGTTCCTTCAATCTTGGTTCAAACATTAGCCTCTGAGGGAAAACTCTGCTGATTTACCATTACAACCCCCTCCCAGCCTCCATCACCCTGCTCCATGTTTTTTCCTTTAGCCTGTATCACCTTCTAACATACTGTTTAACATATATTACACCTATCTTGTTTATTGTCTATTCCCCCCAGCCTCACCCCACTGGATTTAAGCTCCATCATGGAAGTTCATTCTTTGTTTTGCTCACTGATCTGTCTTAAAGGCCCAGAGCAATGCTTTATAGTCAGCAGGTGTGGGACTGCTGAGATGACCCAGGCCCTGAGGAGGCCGCACTCCAGCTGCACGTGTTCAGTCCAGGGCAAATGCCCCCAGGAAGAGGGCTCCCGTGCGCTCACATGGCTGCTGTCAGTCCCACAGCACTAGCCTGCCAAAGTAGTTGAAAGCTCAGAGGACCTAGGCCAGGCTTCTTTCAGGACCCACCACCCTGCAGCCAGCAGACTTTCCTATCATCTTGGAGATGATAGGCCTGCTCCTTTCTGCCTCCCTGATCTCTAGCCCAGTAGTTTCTCAGTGCAGCCTTGAACTAGAACAACCTCCTACTTTACAGCTGGAGAAATGTAGGCCCAAGAGGGGAAAGGATATTTGCAATTCTTGGCCAGAGCCAGGAATTGAACCTAGATTTCCTTTCTCCTTGTCCAGGGCTTTCCCCACCCATGGTGGAGGGGTGCAGAAAAAAGTCATATGCAGAAAACTGAGGACTCAGGG
Source organism: Tonatia bakeri (assembly GCA_004024845.1). Taxonomy (NCBI): domain Eukaryota; kingdom Metazoa; phylum Chordata; class Mammalia; order Chiroptera; family Phyllostomidae; genus Tonatia; species Tonatia bakeri. The sequence continues at coordinate 104,898 of PVIA01005506.1, forward strand.
TACCCTAAGCCCAGCCTCTGCCCCTACTCCCAGCTCACCTACCAATGCCAAGCCACTGAATCCAAGCTCTGCAACTCACCCCTGTCCACAATGAGGAGGGCAGCCAAGGCTAGGGCAATCATGCACAGACGGATGGCCATGCTGCTCCTGGGCTGATGTGAGCTCAGCTAGCTGCAGCCTGGGCCAGGGGGAAAATAGGGGCCTATTTATAGTGCTGATCCCTACCCTTATCTTATCTGGGGCCAGATGGAGAGGCCAGGAGCATCGCCCAGAGGTAATCTCTGCACCCTGGCATCTGGAGAGAGTTTTCTCTGGGCAGAGATGCTGCACTGTGGTGGGGTGGGACTATGGGGCTGGCAGATTTTCAAAGTGAGATGTTTGAACAATTTGCAAAGCTAATGCCAATCTGAGGGCTGGAGCAAGAGGGAGAGGGAAATCGAAGAAGAAAAAGAAAAACAGAGAAACCAAGTCAGAAGACAGGGAGAAAGAGAGAAAAGGCAAATCAGAAAGAAAGAAAGAAAAAAGCAGCAACTGGAAGGGGGCATGAGGCAGAGGAAAGGGGCTGCAGTCATGGGGTCCTTTCCTTGTGCCTCTACCAGCCAATTCTGTGACCTCAGAAAAGCTACTTTTTAAACTGGGCCTCAGGGTATCCAGGCAGAAAATGGGGGTGAAAATTCTGGCCCTGTCTGCCTCATAGTGCTGCTGGGAGGATGAGAGTGGTGACAGTAGATGGGAAAATATTTTGCAGAGTATGAAATGAGGTATAAAGGCAAACAGAAATGTTTTCTTTTGTTTCTTTTTGCTTTTCTCTCTTCCGTTTTTCATCACAAGGAAGGCACAACTGATGGAGGGGGAAAGGGCAACATAAAATATATTATAAGGAAGATGCCTTCATGATTTGTACATATTGTTTGTCCATTTGCATTTTAATGGATTAAATGCTGAGAAGATTTTGCATTTAATGGATTAAATGCAAAAGAAGATTTTTCTTTTGAAGAAAAATCAATATCTAAAACTATACCATATTTATGTACTATATATGAATGAGCTATTTGGTTGTCTGCTTTCAAAGAATTTCTGATTTATTAAAAGATTAACGAAATTAGATTTACACGTGTATTTCTCTAATTCATTTAGATTAGTGATTATCAGCTCCATTTGCAGATTACATTTCCCAGGAAAGAATTTAGAACTACAGAAGCAGGGTTTCTCTCAAAAATATTTGAATAAAAAGTTCAGTGTTTTTTTTTTAATCTTTTTATTAGCCGTGGCTGGGTAGCTCATTTGGTTAGAGCATCGTCCCAATGTGCCAAGGTTGGGAGCTAAATCAGTCATCAGGACACATACAAGAATCAACCAGTGAATGCGTAAATAAGTAGAACAACAAATCGATGTCTCTCTCTCCCTTTTCCTCTGTCTCTCCCCACTTCCTCCCCTCTCTCTCTTTCTAAAGTCAATAATTAAAACAATCAAATAAAACCTTTTTATTTAGAAGGATTTCAAGCTTACAGATAAGTTGTGAGAATAGTTAAATGAGTCAATGGAAAGGATTCTTATTCAAGAATACCCATTTTCTGCTCCCCACCCCGGCAGCCGGACAGTCACCCCTAAAGACCAGGTCTGCAGCCCAGCCCAGCCCAGCCAGAGGTCCATGACTCAACTTTGAGATCCTCCTGTCCCTCAGGAGCCTACATGGCCATCAGATGCCTCAGAGGCAGGTGGCAGCTGTCCTCCCTTTACGTAGCCTGGCATAGCAAATATTTAATGATAATTTCCTGTCCTAGAGCAAGAACATTTTCTGATAAAGAGAAGGGAACTTTAAAGGTCATCAAGATCCTGTCTCCTGTCTTTTACTCAGGTCTTCCTCTAGCAGCCCCACCAGGAAGTCACTCATCCTCCAGCCACAAGGAGCTCCCTACTTGCCAGTTACATTGTTGAATGGTTTTGAACAGAGTCCTTCCTCACACGAGAGGTTGGCTGCCCTGAGACTCCATGCTTCTGGGATGCTGCGAGAGCCCAAGAGAGGCCCCTGGTACACACCAGACCCCAGGTGGCAGGCCTGGGTCAGAGTGCCTGGTGTGTCTCTGGCAAAGGGGCAAGGCTGCCTCCTTCTAGCCTGAGCCAAGCCCTCCCTTATTATCCCCCTGCTCTGACATCTCTGGGGTCGAGAGAAATACAGGGAGAGAGTTCTTGACAGGAAGTGAGGTGATCTGGGGTCGTTCATTGCTTCAACAAATATTGTGTCTATTTTATTCTGTGAACTGTTCTAGCCACCAGGGATTCAGCTGTGAATAAGTCCCTGCCTTTAAGGAGCTTACGTTCTAGTGACAGACAACAAATAAATATAAAGTAAACACATGAGCCCTGGCCAGTGTGGTTCAGTGGACTGATGGCCTGCCTGCAAACCAAAAGGTCGCCGGTTCAATTTCCAGTCAGGGCTTATGCCTGGGTTTCAGTCCAGGTCCCCAGTTGGGGGTGTGTATCCCTCACACATTGATGTTTCTCTTCCTTTCTCCCTCCCTTCCTCTCTCTAAAAATGAATAAGTAAAATCTTTAAAAATATTTAGGAGAAAATAAGATAAACACATGGTATATTGTGTAGAAGAGAAATTAAATGATAGAAGGGGAGAAAGTGACAAAAGGAATGGAAGCAGCTCTTTTAGATAGTGACGCATGAGCAGGAGGGAGCAAGTCCTGCAGAGACCTGGGGGAAGAATCTGCTTAACTGAACTGCAAGTGCAAAGGCCCTGGGGGTAGGGACAAGCCTGGTGTGCTCAGGAAGCAAAGATCAAAGAGTCCATTATGTCTAGACTAGAGTGAACAAGGAATTGAGTAGCAGGAGGTGAGGGCCAGCTCATGCTCAGGTCCCAGCCGAGCCACCAACTTGGGTGATCTGGGTGCATCGTTTCCCTCTCTGGGCCTGCCCTTGTGCTCCCATCTGAGAAGTGGGCACACTGCTACACGCCAACACCAGCCCGAGTCCCAGGGCAGCTGCGAGGGCTTGGGGCAGGAGGGTGTGACGTGAGACGTGTGCAGCTACTATGATGCTGAGGAAGTGCCTTGATTCCCCAGTCCTTCCTAGAAGTAGGCAGAGTGCTAGGACCAATACAGTAAGAACGGAGACGCCCTAAAACTGGGCCGGAGCTGGGGAGCAGGTGATTCCTCCATCTCCAGCTCCACGTCAGAGTGAAGGATGGGACATATGAGCTGGCAAAGTCAACACTCCCCAGCCTCACCCAGTAGCCTTCATGCTGCCTGCTAAGACTTGGACTGGTGCCCAGCTCTTCCGAGAAATATAGCTTCTCCCTGATAAGGATGATGCAGAATCCATTATGTCTGAGTCACAAGCCCTGCTGATAGGAGGAGGGAACAGTGGCCTTTTTTGGCTCAAGTAGGCCTGGGTCTCCCAGATGGCAGAGACAACATGGTCAGATTGCCCCTGGACTATGCCTGGCCCCTCAGCCCATATTCTGCTCCACCCTTCCTCTAGCCATGTGTCCCCACCTGCCCATGTGCCTGCTATGAGCAGCCCAGGTGTGGGCACCCACTGGTCTGGGCACAGCCAGTCTCACAGCCTGTGCTGTCCTGGGCTCCTCAGCCACCCCACTCCATGTCCCAGTCCTGGATACTTCCCATTCTGCCTGGTCCAAGGCTGCAGGGCCCCATGATGGCAGTGAGAGGAGGGGCACCCCTCTAATCTGATATCATCTATTTGTTTGGGATCTGACTACAAGGAGGACTCAGGAATGGAAGAGACTGAAGTCATTCCTCCATGGGGATACCCACTCTGTTATTCAATGGACACTTATTGAGCTCCTACTGTTGGGTACCAGTCAGTGTGCCAGGTCCTGGGGGCCATAGAATGAGTGAGAAACAGGTCCCTGTGCTCAAGGAGCTTGCAGTTCACAGTGGTGGGGAGAGGTGTGGACACATGAACACTGGAGCAGGCATTTATAAAATGCTGTGGTTAGAGCAGTGATAGGAATTGTGATAGAGATGTTTATGGACATTCACAAATGCTTACTCAATATGTCCAAAAGTCAACTTACCCATCCAAAGATGCCCTACCTCCCAGTTCCCCGATCTGGGTGGACAGCACTACTATCACCTGGGTGCCCTGGGCATCACCCTGAACTTCTCCCAGATTTCTTCATTCAGGGACTCAGGTTGTACTGATTTCCCCTCTTCTCCGTCTCTCATATCCATCACCTCCTACAGTGCTCCCTCCTCCCTTACTCATATTGTCTCCCTGTCTAAGGTCTCACCACCTCAAATTCATCCTCCATTCCACTTCCAGAGCAATCTCTCTGAAATGCAAAAATAACTGATCCCTCTGCTTAGTATTATTCAATTATTATATTATTGGTCAATTCCATTAAAATCATTCAATCTCTGTTGACTTAGGATGAAAACCAAACTCCTTGGCATGGCATACACATTTCTCTCTGACCCTGCCTTTGCTGGCCTCTCTAACTTCATCTCTGGCCACTTAACCCTTCACTCTATTAGACAGAACCACCCACCAGGCCTTTGTGCCTCCCAGCCTTTGCTCGTGCTGTACCCTCTGCCTGGCATGCCCCTCTGTCACCTCCTTTGTTTGGGATCTTTTCCCAGGACCTGAGCCCTCCCCATTTGTGGCCCCTCATCTGTACAGACATCTACCCTAACTGCACCTGTAATGCTCTGTGACTTTTTCTTGCTTATGTGAATATCTCCCACACTTCCTTAGAGAGAGAGAGTGAGAGGACATCTGATTCACCACATGTCCCCAGTACTCTGCAAAGGAGCTGGCCCGCATGTGTTGACTATATGAATAATACATCTTGTGCCAAATACAACTTTAGGACAGGAAGATGCCCAACTCCAGATTCTCAGTCAGCTGGACTTGAGGACCAGGCTGGGCTTCGCCTGGCTCGGTAGTTCCAGTCACTGCTTAGTCTATGTATGCTGTGTCCATATGAGAACAGAGGCTGCATCTGTTCCAAGGACCACCTGTTTCTAGTTTTTGGCCCATTTGTTTGGGACCCCAAGAATCCAGCATCTTCTCCAAGATCTAGATGTGGTGCTTCAGTCCAAAAGCCATCCCAAGTCTAATCCCAAATCTGTAGGGCTCAAAGACATCAGCTTTAGGACCTAACTTCTATCCCAGTGCATGGAATCCTGGCTCTATCATCATTAACTAAAAGGAATTCTTAGGTCATTCTTCACCCTAGGAGTGACCTGGGATCACAAGAGATCTGGTATTCTGGGGCCATGTGTCATCCAAGCAGTTCCATTCATAGGCATAGCTCAGAGCTCAAGTCCTCTGGGCTTACATATGAAATAACTTAGAACAAAGGCTCTTGAGATACTCTTTCTCCCTCCCCAGAGCTCTGATGGTCTAGAAAAATGACCATAGGTTATTATGGCCAGGTGCAATGTGATACCAGCCCAGACTACTACCAACTCTGATAGAGTTTATGTGTTGTCAGCAACAGAAACAGAGTCTTGCCAATTTAAGCAGAATAGGAATTTTCCAGAAGAGTCTGTGGTTGCCTTAAGTTGAACTCATTCAGGAGCAGTCTCTGATATATTAGATTCCACGTAATTTTCTGGGAGGTGCTCCCAGGAAGCAGTGGTAGGGAAGTGAGAATAAGTAAGTCAGGGAAGGGAAGGGAACCAATAGTGTGTATTTCTGAGGTTACCATTGTGGGAAGCCTGGCTGCAGTCCTACCAGGGATGGCTGGGGCACTGTGGAAGACATCTCAGCTACCCCCACTAATGGGTGAGGGAGCTGGGTTATACATCCACCAACTCCATCAGTCTCTCGTAGAGCTGCTGGAGGGAGGTCCTCAGCTCCCTGCACTACTGGCCTGACTCTCTGGTGTCCCTGGGTATCCAGAGAAAGCTGTCAGCCAAAGGACTTCAAGGGTTGGGGTTGGAAGTGCAGGTATGCACAGGAAAGGTGAATGTCAAGGAGATGTGGGTGGGGCACTAACAGGGTCTGCTGCCAGAGCTGCACAAAAAGTTAAATGAAAATCTGAAGAACTAGACTTAAGAAAGAATTGGGCCCCCAAAGCATAGCAAGAGTCATCTGTCTACTTCCTGGGTAGGGAAGATATTACATTTGCATGGACAGTCCCACAAAGATTGTATTCCATGGCGGAAGGTAGGTCTCCAAAGCACACTGTTACTAGAAGGGTCAATGTTGCTGGTCCTACAAAAGCCACAGATGTCACAAAATCTTCTCCATATGCTAATCCCTCACCTGTAGGATGGATTCACTCACAGGAGCCCAGGGCTTCCTAGGCTGGGACAATTAGCGACCCATGAAGTTGCCTGGATATGGGAGCACTGCTCAGAGTAACAGTGCCCAGGCTTGTGTGGGCCAGTTGGCATGCAGAATGCTGGCCAGCCTCTGGCCTGGGCAGTGCCTTAGGCATCAGTGGGGAGAGCGTGGTGCCATCAGATCCTGGGCTCTGGAGCCTGGAGACCCTGCCTGTGGGACCTCGTGAGAGAGATTAGTAAACCGGAACAAGTGGACTAAAGAAACTAAGAGGGACAGTTAAACAGCCAAGCTGTTTACAGCCACCTAGTTAGCCTCAAAATCCTATCTTCCCTAACCAAGGACACTTAAGAGTAAACGATTTACACTTTTCCTCCCCAACCAGAGAGTAAATATCACCCTACTCAGGGAGATAGGTAACAGAAATCCAGTTAACTCAATTTGTGAAAACCACACCCAAGGACAAATGACCTCAGGGGAATTAATCTCATTTTGGCACATCAGCATAAATCGGATGAATATTTATTAAGATCCTCCCCTAAGACCTTCCCTAAAATTCCCATCTTTAGAAAACAGATAAGGACCCTCAAGAAAAAGACCGTGCACAGGCTTTCTCTGGAGCATACCTACAACCTTTCTCCCTCTCAGGCTTGGATTTGCTCTTCTCTGTGTTAAACTTCAAGGGTCCCCATGAGGCTTGCAACCAGGAAAGCAGTGGGCAGCAGTGGCTTGTCCTGGGCTAACCCCCTGAACCTGTTTCCAAGGCCCCTCCTTTTTTTTGTTTTATTTCCAAGGCCCCCTTTTCTTCTGACTTTTCAGTGAGCCAACAGCAGCCCTGCCTGGGCTCAGTTCTTATAATGTTTCTAAGGAACCAAAACAACCCTGCCTAGGCTTTCCCCTGTTGCTTCTTCCTCCCCAACACCCTTCCTTTGCTTCACTGTCCAGAGCTTTTATAAACGTACTCTCAGAATCACCTGGACTCATGTTGTGAAATCTTCCCTGCACAGTCAAGAACCCACACACTACTGGTGGGCCAGAGGTGTTGAACCATCCCTAGCCCAGTGCCTTTCTGGTGACACTTGGACAAGTCATTTCACCTCTGAGCCTCTCAGTTCCTCGTTGGTGGCAGGACTACCACAGGTGGTTGTGTGCAGTGTGCTCATCTCCAGGGGATGCAGTCCATGTCATACATAATTGACGCTGTAGTGTCCAGTGAATTGGAGTGGTGGCAGGTAAGGCATCTAGCATCCTTAGTGGCAACCTCCACGGACCATGCAACATGCTCACAGGATCCAGAGCTTTGTGCCCAAACTCCCACCCCTGTGTGTCTCTTTGGGGGCTGCTGTCACACTCTCCGGAGGTCGCATTCAGTCCCAGATGTATTCCTATCATCTCCTGCTACAGCTAGGCTTACTCCGCTCAGTCAGATTTGAGCAAGCTTGCATCACCCCAACTTTGTGGACAGAAAAACCTGAGAGAGCTTCCCCATAGACCTCTTCAATGTACAAAAGACCCAAGGGGAGACTCTGATTGGACTGATAAGTCATGTGCTCATCTCTTGGACCCATCAATATGGCCAGGGGCTTGAGCTTTGATGACTGGCCGGGCTGGGGTCACATGCACCTGTTGTTGCGAAAGCAGGAGGATAACGCAGTTAGTGACTGTGTGGCTTGGCAAAAGATAGGACCTAAGAACCCCAAAGGCTAAAGTCTTCCGTGCAGGCCATGGGAGCCCTCAAAATTCTTCCCTCCTCTCTGTGTCCAGTGTGCCCCTCATGGTGTTCACACCTTCTGGAGACAGTTGTACTCATTCCCAGCCAGGAGCTGTCAGCAGCCCGTGGGCGTTGGTCCAGATAAGTGAGGGAGGGTCCAGTTCTTAGGCTCAAAGACACTTGATAAATATTTGCTATGCTTCAGTATTGATAGGTGAGGCCTCAGGCTCTGCCTGTCCCTCCTGGTGATTGTCTCTTGCCCAGCTCTGCAAGCTCCCCAAAGACCCCTGCTGCCCTCCCTCTGTGAGGGGTGTGGCCTGGGCTTATCCTGCCCGCCTCCTCCTTCCCAGCCAAGAAGTAGTCCTTGGACCCTCACTGGGACATCATCCTCTTGATGCTGTCCAGCCCTTCCTCTCCATCCCTTCCTCTCTACAATTCCAAGGCCCTACAAGGATTTGGGGTCCCTCCGAGGAGGGGCAAGGCTAAAGAGAGACTCTGGCAAGATAGAAAAAGCAGGGCTTTGGAGCAGGCCTGCCCCTGTTTTTATCCAGGCTCTGCCACTTGTGACCAGCTGTGTGACCCTAGGCAATCCTAAATCTCTCTGAGGGCTAGTTGCCTCTTTTATAAAGCAGGATAACAAACAATAACTGCTTGACAAAATTAAGGGGATAATTTTTCTTAAGTGCTATAACCAAGCTTCTGGCACTTAGAGAGTACTTCCCCATGGGTGGTTCTGATAGGGGAACTCAAGAGTTAAAGATTTTAACCTTAGTTAATAGAATGAAGTGATTAATGAGTGTGGAAAGCTATTATTCCAAGAACTGGGGTGCAGTACTCCAGGAGGTGGGCAAGCAGTTCAATCTCTGTGCTCCAGGGCCTCTGCAAGCCGTGGAGACGACATCTGCGCCATTGTGTCCCAAGAAGGGAACGCCTGTGATGTAGATAAAGAATTGTTGATCAACAGACAAAGAAGCACTAGGAAAATCTCCCCTGGACTACAGTTCTCATCCAATTAACCTGTTCCCCAAACCCCTTACCTACTCTTTCTTCTCCGTATAAAAAGGTCATCTTGAGATGAGATATTAAGATGGTTTTTGAGGGACTTCCGGCCAAGATGGAGGCGTAGATGGACGCACCATACTTCCACGCACAACCAAGATAGGAACAACAACAATTTAGAAACAGAATAACATCCAGAACTGACAGAAAATTGATTTAAATGGAAGTCGGACAACCAAGAAGTTGAAATAGACCTGTTCATCCAGACCAGTAGGAGGGGCGGAGTCGGGCAGCTGGGCACGGGTCA